>JADDOH010004202.1:0-239536 GCA_016648135.1 Agrypnia vestita
AAGCTTAGTTTGAAAATAGCAAAAATATTGATGTGACACGTATTCCGTGTTCGCATATCTATTTAAAAAAGAAATATATATGTATTTTTGTAGTGTTCACTTAATTTATTTTTAGTTGTTTAATCTCATTTATCTTATCGTCTATTTTAATTCCTTAAAATACCTACATCGTTTAGTTGATGTTAATTGGTGTTGCATTTTGGTATTTTAAAACTATTTTGAAATATTAAGTTTTTAAATAGCATAGATTTATTTTTTGTAAATATTTTCTAGTTCGGAACTGAGAATTTTGTGAAAAATGTTTGTGTTGAGAAATTTATATTTTTAAAATTACTTCAATAATTGTTCTCTATAACTCTTAGTGAGTTGCTACTTTTTTTTAGTTTACGTTTTATCATGGAACAGCGAAGTAAACATGATTCTCTCTGAGTCATTATAACAACACTAAGAGGAGTTCATCCATTCTCCTTTTACCTTTTCAATGCAACCGCTCGCTCATCATTCACCACAGTAAATAGTAGAATTTGCGATTCCTACGTATTAAAAGTACACCATTAGTACTGTTTCTGATACTTTTATATACTATTTAGGTGTTTTATAACAAAATAACTGTTCGGACCCGGTGTTGCCCGGGTTTAAGATTTTTCTAAAAATAAGTTTGTGAGGGGACAAAAAGGCTCAATTGTTTTGAAAAGTCAAAAAATTTGAATCAAATCAGTTTATCGGTGTAGATTTTTAGAAAAAAATACCCGCGCGGCTTTGCACGCGTAGATTGTTAGTAACTTTTAGTCATATCAATTTGTGTATTGACCTTAACATATAGATATATGTCATCGCAAAATTTTTGTAGGCATTTATTACTTTTACAACTTCTCTATAAAAAGTAATTAAATATATCTTATCGTTAAGGCAGCGTTCGTAAAAAGCTCCTCGCTCGACCATTTTTTCAATATTTTAGTGGTAAAATAGGTCACCACGAAAAGACCTTTTATTTTAACGGGATAATTTATAGCCTATGTACACTCTAAAAATCTATTCTAAGTATTAGTGAAAGAATTTTTTAAATCTGATAAGTAGTTTCGGAGATAACCTCCTACATCCAAACTTACAAACTTTACCTCTTTATATATCAGTATAGATTTACTCTGGTACACGAGGCCGAGGTGGCCACTTAAACGGCGTTTTTTTTAAACACATTGTCAGTACTCAATAATAAAAATTAAAATACGGTAGTATCTTAATTTTTTTGTTTACTTTCATTTTAAAATCATATCGTTCTTCATGGAAATCTCTTTACTATTATACCTAGATATTATTTGCTTTTACTGTTCTAATAAAGTTACTTCTTTGACATAAAACAATTTACTATATGAGGTGCAATATTATTTTTCAAAATCGGTCTCCTAGATCCCGCAACACGTCAAAGGAGATGATAATGCTTCACGAGCTTATCGTGGTTAGTAGCTACCATCACCTGGCACACAGTGGAGCCACGATGGGAATAGAGACAGCGACAAATTTGAATAATTTCCGTGACGTATGTTCATCACTTTGAACGAGTCTGTCGTGTTAGGTAAGAAAAAAATTCAAGAAATTAGTAAAGTTGACTTTTTGATTTAAAATGCTATCTTGGGTAAGTAAGTACGAAAAGGATCAATATTTGACACAATTCCATTCTAATTTCTCCCCAGAATATTTATTCAGATACATTGCATTGATTGACAGTCTTTCAAATGGTTAAACAAGTTTATACATTACACGCAGTCATTTTGCGATATTGCACCAACATTCTACTCGATATCTATAATATCTTTCTCATTCTCCTAAATTGTCAATTCATAATGTTTGCCGATAAAAATGTTTATAATCTTTCATTCACAATAAACAAAATTCTTCAAATATTTTAAAATTATTTTGTGCCTGTAGTTTTCTAGGATATTCTGCCGTGTATACCCGACCTTTCTGAATGACGTATCGGATTCCATTGCAGGGTCCATCATCAGAGCTGATGTGTTCTGATTACTTTATTTTAATATAATGCTGTAATGTCACTAAATGGTTATATTTATATTGGTGAAATTAACGATCTGTTGATAAATTTTTTTTTTGTAAAATAAATATATTTGAATATTGAACTTCTAATTAAAAAATATCTTTCTTCATTATATAGAGAGATATAAAATTTTATTTTGTAGTGTATCATTATTCTCAAACATAAAAGGGTGAAGAATCCTCTTAGAAGTTGTTATTTGCTTATCAAAAAATAACGATCACAGTCAATCGATAGTGGTCAAAATGGGAAAATTTATTATGTTTTTGGTTAATTTCAATTCACTTTGCTTAATTTGTCAAACCTCAAGCCGAAATTATTACGCTTGTTTATGAGACAAGTCAACCTTACTTAAATATTATGATGGTATCGTAAATGTGTCATTTTTGAACATTAACAGGTGAAGGCTACAGGGTGTACTCTCAATTAACATAATTAAACCTTTATTTTGTAGCGAAGGTGGATATGTAAGGTGTGTCGAGTGGGTGTTGTTTATACTAATATTTTAATGTCATACTAGTATGAAACGGCATGGCTTTTAAATTAATTAATTTGAATGGATGTGTGTATCTGTACGTAGAAACTTTATCAAATGTTAGGAACCTTGTGTTTATTTTGAACAAAATAAACAAATGCAGTCCTAAGAATCCGACTTGGATTCGTAGAAAAAGACAATGAGCATACCTCATTTTTACTCCCTTTCTCTTAACTTGTAGCGTCTGCGGTTTATTGTTTGCCGGAAAAAATTTGGATCGATTTTTAACCCTTTTTCCGTGATCCAATATAGCTAAATCTTTGCAGGCAGACTTTTGGCGACAATAAAAATGATCTAACAAATTTTCGTTCAAAAACATTAAATAATTATGGTATAATTTTGGATTTTTCGAAATTTTAATGGTTTTTCAAATTGGAATCAATACAAATGAGTAATGACCCCGACGCGTGCAGTAGGCACAAAACCTGAATTAATGAGAAAGGGTATATAATTAAAACTTGTTTTTTATGGGTTAGGTTAGGTTAGGTAAGATAAGGTTAGGTGGACTGTCCAACCGAAGTCTGATTTGAAATAAAAATGATCTTTTAACAGACTAATTAATTCGAATTCTCAAGTATGAGGTATAATTTTTTCAATATTTTAATGTTAAGGACAGTGAAATTTTCTTAGTATGCATGTAAAATTTAATTAAAATAATCGAAGTTTTAATGGTTTTATGAATACTGCAATATAGGAAACAGAAAGTTTGGTTTTTGTCTTTTTTAAAACGATATATTTAACAACTTGTCGAAAAATATTAATGTCTTAATAGCACCACTTCTTCTTCAATCTGTAAAAATCAATTTTTAAATAAAATATTTGGTCTTTATTTGAAAATATACGAGATTAGGTGTACCAAAGATAACTCTATTGCTTGAAAATTAAAATAGTGTTTCGGGGTTATAATTTTTTTGATTTGAAGAGTAAAGAATCTATCATAATAAAATTGATTAAAAGCCTGTTTACCTATGGGTTCTGCAAAATGATTTTATAAGTTAACGTTCATTTTGGCAAAATCGAGAGCAAATACGAAAGTCGTGTAATCGGGGCCTCTTAATAAGTCGTCAATATTTGATAGTTATATGGTTCTCTTTGAGCTATTAATTCACTTATTTTTATTAATCCATTTTTATTCGAGAAGTAATCGACTGTTGCGAGAATATCAAACGAAGCTTTGACGTCTTCACGCTAGTCGATTTATATATATATATATATATATATATATATATAGTGTTTGTAGTTTGTAGTGTACACTACACATCAAAATGTGCGAAGTGTGCACTTCAATGTAGTGTAGTACTACATTGTAGTAGTGAGTACAGAGCGGACCCATCACTACAAAGTTAACATATATATATGGATATATAAATTAACGTTTATTTTTTAGGAACCGACATGTAAAAGTAATGTCATTTTTGACGGGTTACTACTAGTAATTATATTATATATTTAAATTTTAACCTCATTTCATGTTTAAAAGTTTTTTCCTAGTGGATAATTTATTTGTTTATTTCTATTTAATTTAAATATAAAATTTTGGTTTGACTGTGCCTGCCTCACTAGAAATAGACAGGCATAGTTTACAATAGTGCTTAGATACATAACAAAGTATGTAGATACATAGTAAAATAATTATTTGTATTTGATGTAATATTGTATATTAAAGTAATATAATAAAGTGATTAAAGTAACATAATAAATAATTTAGGACGGGGTGATTGATCAAACGATGTAAACTCTATTCCCAACATCTCTAAATATGAAATCGGAACACGCATTGAGAAGGTGATATATGTAAGCGATTACAGACACAGACACCAAAAAGTCGTGCTAAATTGCTCTCACCCGGTTGAACAGACATATGTAATATTTTTCCTGGAGTCGTTAAAATACTGTATGCCTTCAAGGAACAAAACAGTTTTGCAAAATATGCAACAATTAGCAGAAAAATAATAATTTGTGTAATACTTCTTTAAAAAATAAAATAATTATCACATAGTGTTCACCACGATTAATTATTTTTATAAAGATCAACATATTTCAGAAAAAATTCCGTTCTTCAGGACAATAAATTTACAGGACAGGATTATTAGAATTATTTATTAATGTTTACTTAACACTTTTCTTAATTTCTAATACTTTAAATACTTTAAATTTCTTTAATAAAGAGTGCACTAAAGTTGAGATGAAGATTAGTACTGCCAAAACAGAGGTTATAGTCGTAGAAAATATCATAGAGCAGTGCTCGACCAGCATACAAGAGACCCAGCTAAAGCTGACGCCCACACAAGAGTAGATGAATTCCTTCAATGAAGAGCGCACTCAAGTTGAGATGAAGAATAGTACTGCCAAAACAGAGATTATAGTCGTAATAAGTATCATAGAGCAGTGCTCGACCAGCATACAGGGGACCCAGCTGAAGCTGGCGCCCACACAAGAATGGATGCATTTCTTCAATGAAGAGTGCACTCAAATTGAGATGAAGAATAATACTGCCAAAACAGAGATTACAGTCGCAGAAAGAGACCCAATGCAATGCTCGATTAGCATACAAGGGACCCATATAAAGCAAGTCGAAAAATTAAAATATCTTGGGGTGGAATTTTCTAGCGACGGGACGCAGGAAAGTGAAATAGATAGAAGAATAGAAGAATCTGATCTGCAGCCGGCGTTTTACGTTATCTATACAGTGCGGTGATAAGAAAATCCGAGCTTAGTGTCAGACAAAACTGATTTTTGTCAAATCGGTGTACAGTTCACCCTAATATATGGTCATTAAATTAGGATCCTGATGTAGAGAGTTTGAGCAAGGATACAGGCTGCCGAGATGAGTTTTCTAAGGGATATGATAAGGGGGGTATGATGGTGAGAAGTGCTGACATAAGGCACACACTCGGCATGGAGCCCCTACACCTACACAAAGAAAAATCACAAATGAGTTGGCTTGGACATGTGCTAAGAATGCCAGAGGAATGAATGCCAAGCCTGGCAATCCCGGCAGAAAGACGGCCGGGGGGTCGCCCCAGATTAAGCTGGAGGAAGCATGAAAACAGAATGGGTGTAGACAGGGGAATAAGAAGGTGCAGAAACAGCGCAAGACAAAGGAACATGGAAACACCTTTTCGAGTCTTTGAGCCCCCGACCCTACTAGGAGAAGGGGATGAAGATGATGAAAGAGAAAGTGTTTAGTGTTTAGAAAAATGAATTAATTATTTTATTTGTAAAATGGTATCACAGAGTGAATTTTTAATATTTTAAATTTTTTTTAATCATACCATTACACAATCTTATGAATTCACGATTATTTCAATTTTTATTTTAAATATTGTATAGACATTTGGTTTAATTTCATTTTCTAAATTCTATTCGATTCTAATTTAAAAAATAATAATAGTAAAAAGATTTTTAAAATGTTAGCTATATGATCTACGCATACAATTTCAGAATACGCTTGAAAAAGTCAAAATATCAAAATCATAATAGTAAAGTTTAGGTTGAATGGAAACATAATATATTGACTGAAACTGCCAAGAAAGGTTGTGTACTTAGCTATGTAAACAGGCAAATATACTTCGAAAATCCCTAAATCCTCCAAATATTCAAAATTATAGACGGTACTGGAAAAAATTTAGATGATCTAAACGTTAGAAGTGACGAATGCTACAGGTATAAAAAAATAAAAAAATATGATGACAAATAGGATACACAAGAAAACAATATTTTTATAGTTATGTTCTGAAAACAAAAAAATTGAATACCAGCTGTGAAATCTTTGTATAGTTCATGAGAAAAGACTACAGATGTCTCTTGCACAGTCCCAACAAATAAAATAAAGGTTTTTAGATTTGGAACGTGTATAGAACTTTCAAAAGTTTAATAACGTATGGATGTTCTTACGATGGAATTGGTGAACGTTGCGTTTTGTACATTGAACAATTAAGCCATCTGATATAGGTCGTGAGCCCTGAGCCATCCCATAAAAAAGATTTATATGTTTCTCTATATACTTTAGTTTCATCTATGTGAGATTTTTATAATTTATTTTAAGAATAATGAAGTCTGCTTTGTTCGGGATCCCCCAGATTTTGTGGTATTGAAAATCCAGTAAGAAAAAATAATCTATGAAATTCTGGAAGACTTAATATAAATTTAAATTTCTTTATCTCTTTTTCTATTATATTTTTATAATTTCTTATAATAATGAATATCTCGACAATTATTTCAAAAATACATTTATCACAGTCAAATGGAAACGATACAAATATTTATCTGATTCAATCAAAAGATTAAAGTTAATAAAAGTAATTTGTAGATGTGAATTTGCACTAACTTGCTTGTATTAACTTGTAAAGTTTTATCTTCAAAAGAGCTACACAATAATTATTAATTAGTGGCCTCGAGTCTTTCGAAGTTTCTTTGTGAAAAATTTGCCCGTTAAGTGAGGAACGATTGCGAAAATGTTTGTAATTGTACTTACTACGCCAGCAAA
The DNA here is from genome assembly GCA_016648135.1 of Agrypnia vestita. Lineage (NCBI taxonomy): Eukaryota > Metazoa > Arthropoda > Insecta > Trichoptera > Phryganeidae > Agrypnia > Agrypnia vestita. Next base: position 7,075 of record JADDOH010004202.1, read on the forward strand.
AAATCACAACACATCTGGGAAGCTTGTTAATACTTGGCTAAAACTTTTTTGGCACGAATTCATGAAATAACGATCCACAATGAATGAAAGATAAAGAGCCGCAGTTAATTATTAAGTGTTGTTAATACAAATATACGAAGGATGTTTCAATTTTGTTGATTACGTAAAGTTATTTATATTAAGTTTATGTCATGTTCATATTAGATATGTTAATATAATATGTTAAAATATAATGCTTTTGGTTAACTTAAAATTTTTTAAAAAATCCTGAAGTTGGGTTTAAAACCTTGTTTAAAACCTTTAAAGTTTAAAACCTTGAGAATAAGGGTTAAGAAGGAAATTGGGATGGTTGGATCGGATACACCAGCATCTTCAAGCATGCACGTATGATTCTTCTAGAATCGTACACGGTATATTACACTCATAGCCGTGCGGTGGCCACTATCGGCCGCGAAGTGGTCAGTATACTCACAAGTAGGGCCTAGCAGCAACTATATTACAAGACCGATCAACGAAGATGTTTTATCTATTGACTTGATACTTCTTTATCAGTTGTTATGTGTTTTTCGCATGCGAATTCTCGTAGTCAACTGAGTCCTCCTGATAAGGATTTTTGAATCATGCAATCCTCATGAAAAGGTTTTGTGCATTCTACAGCTCTTATAATAAGGCATTACTTGGAATCAAGGTGAAGGCGTTTTCCTTTCCAATCTCTGAAGCCTCCGTCCGTTTTCTTCGTTCACTAGTTCAAGCCTTCGTTTAATCCATCTCTCAAATAACTTATGAAGAATTCAAAACCCATGCGCAAATACTGTATTTAAAACGAAGTGATATGAAACGAGCAATATTAGTTTTATAATTGAGAGATTCTCAGGAAGATCAACAATAGACCTGATTAAGTGAAACAATAATGGTTATGGCTATTGGGCGGACAATCGCCAAGCTGAAATTGGGCTACGCTGATTACGGAGCGGGGCCAATGGATGAGCCTAGATATGATTATTATTCTAGCCTTCTGCATGCAGCAGAAGACTATAAAAATTATAAACGCAGCCTCAGAAATGTGATAATATCCAGAAAATCTGCGTTTAACAACGGAAAATGGTCAGAGAGAGATTGCTCTAATGATAGCGAGACAAATGTGACCATAAACGTCGACTTCCATATACGAAAATCAATATACAGCAGAAAGGCCCAAAATAATGTTCATCATTGAAAAGGTCAATACACACTTCATTTTTTTCGAGTTGTAGATATTATATTTATGTGGTGAAAATGTATCTCACGATATTTTCCACAAAACTAGAGAAAACATTATTGAAGGGTTCTTTATCATTTTTAATAACGCTATCTCTGAATCCTTTAGTCGTTTCTGACATTTAATTGAAATTCGCTGTGTTCAAGTGTACGGCACTTCAATTTTGAGATCCAGCCTTAATATGCCTTGAGATGTAACTTTTCTACACATTTTTATTTAATAAATTAAGCGTTGTTTTATTTACAGAGTCGAAGTTCATTATTAACACAATAATTTATACACAACGATTTATTCCACTTATTTGAGTTATGTAAGCCTAAGCGCTTTTGATGGGCACAACCACCATCTTTAGAGGTAATATTAGAACTAATTGTAAATCAATATGGCCGACGAATCTAAAGTTAATGGAGGACGGAAGGGGAGTGGTAGTTATTTATTGACTATACAACAGTAATTAATTTTTACATACACTAGTACTTATTATAATAAGGAAGGGTCCAATGTTTTGTAAGAAGCCCGCTTGCACAGCGCTGGTGTAATGGTGCCCCTTGAGTTAAGCTTAAACTATGAAGTTCTCTACATATAATCGTTTGTGTGAAAGCACTTAACTGAATAATTAAATAAATAATGGGGATGACGCAGGTATTTGAATTTTTATAAGAATATTTTCATTTTTATTTGCTTTATTAATTTCTAGTATTTCTAGAGCACTCACTCGAACGTCACGACCTGACAATACCGAGCGGGAATATGACCGGCAACCCGGACCGCGAGCGAGCACGGATCTAGTTTCATTCCGTCGCCCGTCTCGATTTAGTCAACTCTGATTTTGTTACTCCCTCGATTATTTTAGTATCGTAATTCGAAATTCTAAAAAGAAAGTAAATGAGAATAATTGTTATAACAGTATTAATAAGCAATGACATAACAGTAAGTTCGAATGGCCTTATTACTTTCCCATATTCGTAATGAGATATCTCCTTACTTTATTTCACATACATCTCCCACACACCATACCACATACAATAGTCGATGAAGGTAGATTATTCTGGTATACATTTCACACATCCATAATGATAATGTCGCAAATGTTATACATACTGTATAAACATAGTATGATATATTGATTAGTAGTCGCTCTTATCTGATCTCAGGATTCAGGTAGGTTAAATTTTTAAATGAAAATTATATGCTGCCTAAAAGTTATATCCATGCACTTACTTTAATCGGCCGGATCTTTCCTCTTCTTTGGATGATTCTTGATAACCCTTTTTTCACACCATTAATTGCAACGTAGATTCCAGAATACTTTTGAATATAGCGTTCGTGTAAAGGCGGTAATATGTTAATTCAGCACTTTTATAAGCGGTAGGTATATTATATAATTTTAGCGGTGCGGCGTGGATTTTAATAATGTCTTAAATTAATAATTAAGCAACGTACTTAAATACGTATAAATACCTTGCACAGTAATTTAGTGAGAAAAGGCCTTTATTTTGACATTCACTTGTATTTGCAACTTCAAATGGAGTCTTTACACACAACACATCTCAAACAAAATAAAAAAGTCATTTTCTTTCTGCGCAATATTAGAAACTTTCTTAGTATTAAACTCCTAAAAATAGTATACTACGCAATCTGCTAATCAATTATAGAACACGGCATAATTGCATGGGGAGGAGCAACTATGAGTGCACTCAACCCAATTAATGCAACTCAGAAAATTGCTATAAATTAATCCTCAAAACCTCAATGTTAACAAGTTCAGATGAAATATTCAACAAATTCGAAGTATTCGATATAAAACAAATTTACGCGAATACTACTCTTAAATACACATAAAAACACAAAAGTACACAGTGTAAACCAACTCAAACAATAATTACGACACGGTCAAACAAACTCAATATACAAATCCCAAGATTACAAAAACAACTGTTCGAAGAATATTTTTTCTTCTTCTGTATGAAGGCTTGAACGTTGTGGTGACATTATTATTAAAATAAAACACAAATTACTTTGTTTTCACCACTTTATTAGATTATACAATCTACATGTTTCGAGAACAATGTTCTCTTCATCAGGATTATTGTGTACTGAAGCAGAGAACATTGTTCTCGAAACATGTAGATTTTTTAATCTAATAAAGTGGTGAAAACAAAGTAATTTGTGTCTTATTTTAATAAGTATATAAACATACCACGTATGGACAAAGAATCTATAACTATAATTGCATACTTGATGAATTAAAGCAATCCGGGCTTACTATAATTTACAACAACATAAAATACAAAATAAAACAGTGGATCCGAAATTAGGGGAGAGATAAAATAGGCACACTTACTCAAACACACTAACATACACTATAACCTCATATATATGATATATTTTTTATTATGTTACATTCATCAAATACAAATAATTATTTTACTATTTATCGACATACTATGTTTTGTGCTTACATACCATCGTAAACTATGCCTGTCTCAACGAAAATATTTCTAGAGAGACAGACATAGTCCAATAAAAATTTTACAATTAAATTTAATGGAAATAAACAAATAAAAAATAAAAATAAATAAATAAAAAAATTGCGGTAATCACTAGATCAGAGGGCAAATTGCGTGCTCTCTTTCAGCGGCGGTAAAACTGTTACTGCGTTTGATATACTTGATAACGTTTTTGTGTTCTGTTTGTCTTCACACAGGCATGGAAACTTGAGAATAAATTTTTTAAAAATACAGTACTTATATACAACACACACAGAGACAGAGACACAGCAGAGTAATGATTGTACCTGACTGTCAAAAACAATAACGAAACGCGAGACAGTGATCGCGCGAGGCGTAATCACAGTTGCGACGTATCGGTGCACGATTAATCGCTATCTGTATAACCGAGGTCCGGATAATAGTCTCTACTATTTAGACTAAAGTATTTTTTAAAAAAGCTTTTTTAAGGGGTTTTTTATACTTATTTAATAATAATATCCCGTGATTTTCTTGGGTGTACGTGGTATGTTTCGTTAGTAGGTAATTAATTAATTATTTGTATTTACACCTAATCCAAATAAAAAAATATCTGTATTTGAATGAACTCAATTTAATACTCCACTTATCGACGAAGTTCTCTTAATCTCGAAATTCGAGTACTAAAATATAAGATGTAATTAAACTTTAGTAGACATAACAGAGTTTATGTTTCCCATCCATTTTTATGATTATTGGAAATATTTCAATAACACAGGGCGTTGCTTTATTAATTTTAAATTAAAAATATAGTATATAACGTAACAAGTGATTTGTTAAACTAAGGAAGCTGAAAGAATTTGAGAATTATGCCTATAAACATTCGACCACAACTTAAACGCTTTAAAATTCAATAAAGAAATTAATTTAGATAGTGATAAAAGATGCTAACAGATTATGAGGTGGAAAATCCTAGAATTCAAATATCTCGCCCCACGGCAAAATTAAATAAATAACATCAGATTTTGTCGCGTTGTTGAGATTTCGGAGACACTGACTGCACCCCAATAGCTTTCTAATACTTATTTACACCTTCCCCCTACATTGTTCACCCCGTCTCATCCCTCGCTCACTCGAGTTTGTTCCTTGTCTTTCTTTGTTACGAACCCCCTATTAAATGCACTACAAGGCAGGGTACCTGGAGATACAAGGGGGACTCCTCCATTTTTCTTTTCATATTGTTGAATGAACATATTGTTCGCATTCTAAAGGTTCACATTTTCATATAATTATTTGAGTACAAGCAAATATTTGTCGTGTAAGAATAAAATAAAACTTTCCGTTACAATAGTTTTAAAGGATTTTATAATTGAGGGGTTGAGATGTAAAATAATAGAAATATTAAATACAATGTGATAATAAAAATACAATATGATATGCGTACTCTGTTTTATTTATATCTTTAAGCGTTTCGCCTATTGTGATGGATATAATGGATTAATACCATCGTAGAAAACATAACAAGAACGATATTCTTATATTATATTACATCGAAAATAATACTGTATTCAAGTTTTACAAAAATATTACGTTTCACACAGAAAAGTAAAATTAGAGAACAATAGTCATTAACATTAATTTGTTTAAATAAAGAGTATCACAAAATATACAAGGTAAGCGGTATACAGATCAAAATTCATTATATACTCGCCAAATATAGTGTTGTTAAATCTATATAACCTTTTGTTTTCTTCGATGAGCGCAAAATGACTTTGTGGTAATATTATTAATGTGGTGTATTATTAAAAAAAACAAAAAAATTATGTGAACCAAAGATAAATACATATCCATGATTGCTTTCATGATTGATTCAGAAAGCTTTTTTAAAATAATAATTTTATAAACTCGTTGAAATAAATTCTACTAGCTTGGGATATAAAAAAAACGTGTAACTTTTATTTATCAGGTAGTTATATTTTTTTCATAACTATACAGATGTGGTGAAGATGAAAAAAAAAGGAGTCCAATACAAGCCAAATATCATTTTTTTTGCTTTTAATGCAAACAGTATTTTTAAAATGAAAAATTCACATTCTTACAAAAAAATCGAAATTTTCGAAAATAAAAAGATTATATGAAAACTTTCATTATTTTAAATATAACTAAATAAGATCTAAAACAAAAATATTAAATATATTTAGCCAAAAAACTTGCAATGGGTGAATTAGTGAAATTTTCTGATACTAATATGCACTTTTCTTTTGAGAGAGCTTGTTTACAGCACAAACACAAATTTGATTTTTTTTTGTTTATTTTCAGGACAGATACAGCATGCTTTTATTGCATAACTTGCTAATTTTTAGTTATTTTATCATATATTTTAGAATATTCATTTTTTGATCGAAAGGTGGACAGGTTAGGATTGTGAGAGTCTAAGGCCTTCAGGGTACATCCCCTGATATGATTATAGTAACACGGTTCAATAAAACTTTGAATGTTATCACTGTTCGTAGAGTCGTCCATTTTCATAAATTATTTTATCATAAATTAAAAGTATAACGCAACTACCCAGGGGTGGTCCCCGGGACCACAGCACCGTGAAATATCGTAGAATAATTAACTTACGCACACGTCCTATTTCCACGTGGCATAGATGCAATTCAAAATAGTATATGTGGCGGTCGGGGATGCTGCAACGAAAATAGCAGGAGTAACAAACTATTCAATATTTTACTAGGTCCCATGGACCACACCTGGGTATTTAAAGGTTAAAATACTTGTATGGTAGTTTTATCGTATACATATAGTAAAGTGAAGCTATTTTATAGATACAAGTGAATTAAGAGAAAACCACCTAAGTTATTTGATAAAAAACAAATTGTTAATGGTATTGATAAACCATAAATAATTTAGTTTATTTTAAGTATGTAAAATTTCAAACGCAGTCATCAATTTTTTAAATTTCGTCATGTTGTATGTTTAGATTCGTGTTACAGATTTTACGTGCTATATTTTGGATGTCTAAGTATGTCGGAATTTTTTTCGTGCTTTATCTTTCGCGTTTCAAAATAAATAAATTAATTAATTAAAGGAAAACTGTTGCTAGCGGTATATGCTGCGAATCGAAGCTCGGTATAGCTCGTATAATTAACAATGAAGTTTACAACCAATGGTTCGGTTCAGGTAGCCGTCGTAATGCTGCAGAGAAGAGCATATAGTGGAGAATGGTTCATGCCATGGTGTCATTATAATCGTAGCTACCACGAAGGAGATAAAACATAACGAAGGAAAAGTAAACGTTTTATAAACTTTCATACCAACGTAGTAGTGGAGGGCAAAACTTCATTTTGGAATGAAGACTTCAACATTCACACGTTCACCAATTTGAAGGCTTCAAAATGAACGCTTCATTTGTAGTATGTAGGTCGTAGGTACCGAAATATTACGCACTTCGTCTACTTTCCTACTTACTTCACAACATACAGTTAGACCCTTGTTTGTTGTTTGTGTAGAACTTCAAAACTGTACTTTTTTTAAATCATGCATGTAGCTAAGAATTATCGATGACCATGGTGGGCTCTTAATCGGTCGTTTCATCCACATCAAGTCCGTCTAAAATTATTTCTGAAGTAGGATTTTAATACAACGTTTTAGCCACATCATATCCACCAAAAAAATCATGAAAGTGAACTGAAGTGTTCATTCGTTCCACTTCACTAAAAGTCATACATCGCTTAAAATCACACTTCGCGGTGATATTATGTGTTTTTGAAGTGTGAAGTTCGATTAAAAACGTGTGATGTGTGCAATTCAGTAGAATAAAGTACATATTTCATTGTGGTAGAGACTTTTTTCAGAGCGGACCTATCACTAAAACGTAGATCTAATTTCTAATTCATTATCTTCACAACGGCATTGATGTGTTGAGTTACCAGATCGGAAACAGTCAGTTTAGATTTTATTACCTTTACCACGCACCACATCATTATTGATAGGCTGTTTAAATTATATTTCCTTTACTGTACACTGTACATCGCATTTTTTCATTTCTTCTCCAATGTATTATACATGCATATGAGATCGATCTAGAATTGTCTTTCAGTAATGATGCGTCATTTTGAAAGACGTATTCTGTATTGTTTACTATGATATCTCAGTACACATTCTCTGTTAAAGCTTTGTATTACGACAACAAGTCGGTACATGTATTGTACAGACATGCATATAACTTTGCTCCTTTGAGCATTGTTTCTTATTCATGACCCGTACTCATATTTTTTCACGTCTCTTTGTTAGGCTCAGTAGTGTATGCAATGGGTCAAGATTTTCATCACTTAAATATAACATTGGAACGACGTTGTCTTGCTGAAATTCATTATTTTATGGTCTTAGTAAAATGTCGATAGATTTAGTATTTCAACATCGTTAAAATAAATAGAGCCTACAAAAATGAAAAAGTTTAGTAATACAATGAAATACATGTTGCAATCAGTATTTTAGGTTTTAAAATATTTTTAGCAAGTTTCCCTTTTATCCATTAATTTAATTTTGAAAAGAGCCCCAATAAATTGTTAAAGGTAGATTATTTTTATATTAAAAGAAATTAAGTATGTAATTTTAAGAATAATATTTATATTTTTATTTAAATACGCTCAAAACATTACTTACTTACTTACTATCACGCCTTTTCCCCGCGGGGATAAGAAGAGTGTATAGAGTGCCACACTCTTCTATCCTGATACACAACTTTCACCTCAATCACATTCATACATGAGTTGTGGCTCCTAATAAGACTATTCTCCAGAATCTGGGTAATCTGGTCACGCCACGTCTTCCGCAATCGTTTTTTCTTTCTGGAGCCGCCAAAATTTTTTAAATAAATTTATTTTTACCATTCTTTCCTTATTTTCTCGCTCACCATACCCATACCATCTGAGTGACCCTTTCTGGATTCTATTCAAATTAATAATTATAAAATTGACTATTCATAAACGAAATACCAAATTCCTCTAAATGTAAAACATGCTCAAATGAGTCACACAAACATATATTTTACACCATTAATCTCGTGTATACTAACTAACTAGTGTATTGTGGACGTATTTAACATCCAAAATGCTTTGCGTAATATACAGAAAAAGTTTATAATGACATTTTTTTTAAAAGATTTTGCCGTAGTTTAACGCTACGAAACACTTTTTTAAACTTTATTGTAAATAAAACAACGAATTTAATGCGAGGGCCGTGCTATGCTTTTCCGTTTTAAAGATTTAATTTGAATCTTGACAAAATTGAGTTCGTAATTGAATATGGTGGCATTTACTTTGTGTAAATCCATTTTAACAATTATGAATAAAAACATTATCTTTGTTTTATTCCACTGTTTTCTTTTTGAGTATGACACAACATGTTTCGGAAACCTCCGTTTCCTTCTTCAGGTGAGTTGAAACTGAGGTGTGTGCGAGTGGATGTCTGATGTATGGGTTGGGGGTTCAGTAGAAATGGAGGAGGTGAAGGAGTATCTACATGGTGGTACACACATTGTGAGAAGGGGTGATGTGAAGGGTTGTATTTGATTATTGATGATGTTATTTGTTTTCTTTAGGTTTTTATGAATTTCAAATGTTTCTAAATTATTTTGTTTTAGGCCGTGTGTCTATTTATGTAGGATGTGTATATTTGTATTTTTGAATGTGTGGTTATTTTATATTTTATAAAATGTTTAGCATACACTGAAAAGTTATTATTAGTGAGGAACCTTTTATGTTTGCATCTAGTTTCTATTGATCTCCCTGTCTGAAATATATATGCCGTATCGTAATCCCCACAGTCTAATTTATAAATATGACTCAAAAAATAAAATAGTGGAACAAAAAATAAAATAATGTTATTAAATTGTTACAATTGAATTTAGGTATCTCTCAGTCCGCATTATAATTATCAATATTTGGACATGAGTCATCTCTGAAGCGGCATACATCTCTTCATCTGTATCAGTAAGATGTTTTTTACAACGCTTATATTAGCTTCACCTGTTTGTCTGTCTGGACGAGAATATTATAATCGATATTTCGCCCACTTCCCATTGTTCAATCGAGCTGAAATTTTTTGCACACATACGTATTCTTGATGACAATATGTGAATCAATTTTCAGATTTACTTATTAATCATTTGATCCATCATAATTAATCAATGTTTTTTATGGGAAATTAGTTAATGAGGTCACCAAAAAATAGTTTCCTACCATAGTGATTTTGTACGCTGGTTACTATCAAAACCAGAAAGTAGAATATAATATTCCATGAAAAATATATATTTAAAAAAGACGCGCTTTTGTTTAAAAGTAGGTACCCACTAAAAAGTAGGAAAAATAATTTTCGGCCAAAAAATTTTTGCCTGACAATAAAAGCGTGGGCGCTTTCCCTTCATCAACAATAGTAGTAGAATCTATTATATGTATATCAATATCGTAAGCAACCACCTTTTATTTGGAGAGTGAGGCAAAAATTTTTGGCCGAAAACTATTTTTTTAATACTTATTTTGCGTTTTAAAATAACAAAAAAATCTATAAAATATACAATACAAAATCTAATAAAAATAAATTTTCAGAGAACAGGTTCATACATAACGATTTTCAAAGGAATTGTGTGTACCTTTTGAATAGTAAAAGTTACATTATTATTATACACACACACACACACACACACACATATATATTATAATATATATATATATATATAGATATTTTTTTTTTTTTAAAAAAAAAAAAATAGAGAGTCGAACAACGGAATACGTGTCACACGATATATTTTAATATTTTCAAACTAAGCTAAAGCGCTATGGACTTATGAAAATAGGACTAACTGCTAGTCTGGAGTGAGGTTAGTCACAGAAAACCCCCCCCACCCGAAAAACCTTGGAAGCAATCAGATGGCCAGTGCCTAACCACAAGACCAAAAAGCTCTCAAGCCCTATAATTAAGATATATATATTAATATTATATATATATATGTTATATAATTATATATATATAGATAGATATATAATAGATGATTAGAGATATATATGTGCTATATTTATATATATAGAGTATATATATATATGATAATATATTTATATAATATATATATATATTATATATATTGATATATGATATATATATATGTAGATTATATTATATATATATATACAAATTATATAAAAAGAAATATAAATGAAAATATCTACTTACACAACGGAAATGGTCTGGTCGTAAAACCATCGCGGTTTTATTTTACAAAGGTTTTTGAGGACTACAGACGATTGTATCCTTTGTGTCTTGGTTAAATTATAATATTTAATATTGTATTGTAATTAAATTGTAATATTTTGAAAACTTACTGTTGTAAAAAAATGTAAAAATGTTAAAAACACTACTCTCAAATTGTTTCTCATCAATGAAATCTTAACACTAAATCTGTATTAAGTTTGAATCAATTTCTCGAAAGTGATGTCGTTTTCCATCACAGACTCTTATCTTACTGCTGCTGAACGATTTAATATTCACGCCTGGTTTATTTTGTTATTCGATTAGGTAACAAACGTTACTTCCAAAACTGATTTTTAAAGCATAAAAATTGTTTATGACATTATTCGTATTATAATATATAGGCGGAGGAAGAAAAATATACAGATATGTCAAATATTACCTCTTTCTTCTTCATATTATAGCTCTGATATTTCGAAGCAAATCAAATGGCTTACATATACAAACAATACGTTTTTTACATTATTTATTAATAATATGTTTTTTTTTAAATTATTTATCACAAATCATGATTATAAAAACTTTTTGCACTCTCAAAAAAAATGTAATAGTTGCATATACCGTCGGACGGAGCTTGCGCTGAGCCGATTTATTTATTATTATTTTGTTTATTAACGTTCACTTTTAACTAAAAAATTCTACGAAATAAAATATGTATGTCTTAATATTTCTATGAAAATTATTTTTATACGATTCAGATTGAATATAGGTAATATAAATATTCTGTTTCGTTTCGTTTTTTTCCAAATGTACATACGTACAACTCACGCATCAGTAAGATGACGCCACGCACTTGGTTGATTGAGTTATATCTGATTTATTTACCAATAAGTAACTAAAAAAAAAATTTGCCTCCTAATATTGTTTTAAAATTTGCAGTAAAAGTTTGCATGAATGTTTAAATTCACACAGATTTATTTAATTCTTAAATCATATATTTTTTAAAAGCTGTATCCATAATAATGAATTATCACCAATATTAATATTTCATATTCAGATTTTTAATTTTCTAATTTTGATTTACCTAACGATTTACTATCTGATTTATTCAAAACATATACTGTATTCAAGTGCCTGATGTTTCTCCGGTTCCGCAAAATATATGGCTATGCACAGATATATATATATATACCTGTATTTACGAAGTAGTACCATTGTCCCACGGTAGCAAGAGACACATTGTCCGTGTGCCCGGTAGACTGCGAGGATAGGCTTTGAATATTTATCATGTTAATCATATCTAGAATTTAGATGCTAAACAGAAATTATTCAAGGGATATTGTAAATCTAAGTAGAGTTGAGAAATTTATTACCTCAATATGTACATCAATATGTACATAAGGCAAACTTCGTGTACCCCGATCAAGTTGTAACGAAAAGTTCAACATTAATTTAAAGAAAATAATTAATATATTCAATTAATGGTGTTATAATTTTTTTGTGTTAAGTTTGTAAAACAGGTTTATTTTTAATCTAATTTAAAATAAATTAAATTTAAAAAAATTCAATAATTGAGTTCTGCAGGTTAAGCGTCATTTTAATTGTCACAGCTGTTTCGGCTTGCTCGGCCATTATCAAATAGTGAAGGGGACCCACCGCACACCCTGGGCCGTGTTATGCGCAGAGCGTCCATATTGGTCCAGCACGTTCGCCGCCTAGTTGGCATTATTTTAATTCTAAACGCAGCCTCCTCGCCAAGCCGCAGGCAGGGCAACACGCACTCCTGCGACCTGGAGAGTCGGCTGCCCAAACCTTTCACTGTCCGAGCGTCTTTATTTAGTAAAATGTACACAATAATAAAATAATGGCAATAAACATAGATAAGTAAGAACAATAAAATAAGTACAGCAAAGATAAATATATAAATATTGGACATTGGTAGAAGAAATTGAACAGCGCAATCACGTAAATATTAAAATACAAAGAAAAGAACAGTAGATTATAATTGAAAAAAAATTGCTTTGCCGATTTGACTCGACGGAAAAGCGCGGCGGAAGATCCGCGCAGTCTGGCGCCGGCCTTTACCTGCAGAATTATAATGTTATAACTGTATTTAATTAAATGAATAAAAATAACTTGGTTAAACCCACTATATTTGTTGTCGATTCCGATCAGGTTTGGCTACGACCGTAGCTTCTTCAGGGTAAATGGTCGGAATCAACAACAAATAATATAGTGGTGTTTAACCAAATTATTTATATTTATTTAATTATAATGTCCCACCACCAAGTGTTTGCTTCCTCTGAAAATTGTATTTAATTTATTGGCATGGAATACGGTCTTTAAAATCTATTCTACTAAAAATTACTCGCGTACAAGGATATTCCATGAATCTTAATAGTTTTATTCTTATACTCACTGAGGATATTATAAAATATAGACATTTTCTGGCACGAAAATCCAAATATTTATGCAAAAAAATATTATTAAGTATAATTATAATTCTTACAAAAATATTTTATTGAGTTTTTTAATATTTTCAAAATATTTGAGATCTCCGTTCTTCGAATTCTTCAAATTTAAACAAAAAATTAAAAAATGATAACAGAATAAATTCTTGAAAAAGAATCTATTCTTACATATTGATTATATTATATATACTTATATATTGATATAATTAAATAATATAGAATGTGTTCATGTTTTCGCGGCCTTTAAGAATATTTAATGTAGGATTTTGCCTCACAGCAGAAAATCATACAGAGCTCGACATATAACATTAATTAAGATAAGAAATGTGTATGTAAATGTCCTAAATTACAGGTTATGGGTAATTAAGTATCAAAATCAATAATTACTATTAATGTAGTAAAAAAATGTGTTTGTCGTGGGATATTCGAAGATTATTCGAAGAAGTAAATATGGCATTTTACGATCTATTCAACATTTTCGTATATACACTGTAACATTTTAGTGTAACCTGTTTTATATGCTTTGCTACATGAGATGAAGCGCTTTTATTTTTTTTTAAATTCTGGCTATACCTTTATTCAAATTTATATTCAGTATTTTCAAATGCTCTTGTTTTAATATACCATATCGTGTAAGAATGGACTAAATAATAAATTCATAAAAATCGGATGGTTTTCACTCTGGTAATGGCAGGTAAGCGTCTAAATATAAATGAATCAGGAATAACGATGGAAATGAGATTTTTTAAATCTATTGAAAATTAAAACGAGTAGCTTGTCGGTTAAGTGGTCATGACACTCACCCTACAGTGTGGCGATCGGTGGTTCGAGCCCCATTCCAGCAAATTAGTCATATTACCTACGTTAGTTTGTAATGAGAGTTTAGCTCATTTTGAAAATAATTCGAATATTAAAAAAAAAGAACTTTTATTATTTTTTTCAGTTTATACCTAATTTCATAATTTCTATAAAAGGCTATTCGATATACATATTATAAAAATCACGGTTAACATAACCGATCTTAGTAATCCGCATAAGCCAATTTACAAAATGTTATCTAAAATATGAGCATTAATCTTATTTCATAGAAAACGTACCCAGCAAAGCCTTAATTCAATGATCCAGCCAAAGGAGTGGATGTGCGATGATCACGACCACAATGATAAATGTATTGTTACGCGCAGTCACATGCAATTTCACTCTGATTTGCATGGCATAATCATACCAGGGTCGGTTGCAGGATAAATTTTGCCATGACAGCGTGCACAAGCTTGCTTTATGATTTGGGGGAATGCTACAAATTGTTGTGTAATATGCCACTTACCTGGAATTTCGGAAGACGCCGCGACATAATGCGTCATAAAATAATTACCAATTAACAATGAACTTGTTGACTAATAAAGAATAGATTGACATAACAAAAATGTTCTTTTTAAACCTTCATGTAAAAAGGTATGTAATATCTTAAAATATATTTACAAAGCATCAATTTTTTCTTTAATATCTTGCGAATTAAAAAAGTTGGTTCCGGGTTATATATATATATGACGAACTACTTTCTGGGGGAACCCGCGTCAAACAGTCCTGAAAAGGACTTTTAAACTCCCGACGTTTCGAACAGGTAACACTGCTCATTCTCAAGGGCCTCTTATTTTGAGTCCTGCCCAAAACTGGCAACCACTACACTAACAAGCTACTCTTTATATATATACAGGTAAAACATTATTTATTACGTCTTCGTTACATTTTATGAGAAATATTATGATTATTTTAATTAAAAAATTCCTCCGATAGTTAGAGACGGGCAGTTGACGTGCTCTGCTTTATTAAGAAAAACTAATAGGGGAACACTTGCTTATAAAATTACTTGAAATGAAGGAATTATTACCTGCCCATTTATTATTATTGTCGATTTGTATGCTTAAATCACCTTAAAAAAATATTTTCTTATCTAAATTATCATTTTATTTAAAATAACACTTATTTGTAGTTTATTTCTATAATTTTAAGTAATCTGATAATATCTGAGTTGGACCGTATCAATTAATTCCTGATTATGTTGAGATATTTAATAATTAAAAAGGAATAGATATAAATTTATTGCTTCTTATATTATTGATTTTTTTTAACGTGTACATATTTTACATTATTCAATAATACGACTAATGAACTGATCAAAATTATAAATATAAAGTCGATATGATAAAAATTTCAATTCCATGCTTACCCTAGTACTTTTCAAATATTCTATATTTTAGTGACAAAATTTATAAAATCCTTGTCCTCTTAATTGTTTTGAAGACGGAATACTCTGGGATTTATAATTTTATGCTCTACTAAATTTTTCGTTTCGTTTCACCATTTAATTTCAAATAATATTTAATTTTCTTATTTTATTTTAACATCTTTCACAATAAAACTTCCTCGAACAATTTAACATTTGACATTAAAAATGGTTGTCACTTAAAAAAATTTCCTCTTATAACTAACTCCTACAACCACACGGAAAATATATCTAAATCCACTTTTTCATATTTTATTATACTGTTGTTATAGTGTTGCGGATTCTTGATAAATATATTTTTTTACAATAAAGATAAACATTAAATCTTACTCAATTTTGAGATGTAAATAACTTTGATTTAATTTCAGGTGCTAAGTAAAATATTACAATGAGAAGAGTTCCGTTGTGGAAATTTGAATTTTTTGAAATTGGCCTTCCATTTAGCCATCCATCGAACAGAATTTAGAGAGAGAAGTTTATTTTACAAAGCTCTCTTATTCTTTACAGTTCTTTCTGAAAATATTAAGATTACAAATACATTGTCATTATTAAAAAACAACAATGTTTGGGTGTTATGCTAAGTAATAATAATGACATTGAAATGTCTCTGTTGTCCATTTTATCGTAGTCTGTTATTTTACTGAAACAAAATTATGCAATGAATACATA
Source organism: Agrypnia vestita (assembly GCA_016648135.1). NCBI lineage: Eukaryota > Metazoa > Arthropoda > Insecta > Trichoptera > Phryganeidae > Agrypnia > Agrypnia vestita. Next base: position 23,473 of record JADDOH010004202.1, read on the forward strand.
AACAATAGTTTTATCAAATGCATATGCATAAGTACCCAACTGTAGAATTTAGGTATCAGTTAAAACATACCTGAACGTAATTATTTTAACTTCTAAATTTTTTTACAATAAGTATTTTTGAACATACTTACAATATTTATTTTGTCCTTATTATAAAGCTACTCATATTGGCAAAGGTTCATCCTAGAGGGATGAGTGGTTCACTTCAATAAATAAATAAAAATTCTTAAGAACAACGATCAAAAATTACAGTAAAAAGAAAATGTTATGATAATTTTGTTCTGAGAAATACTTCACTTAGTGTATTTTGGCGATACACCACTTTTCCTATCAACGAATATCGCGTGAAGTAACCAGCGCACGTAGTTCGTGTAAGCTCTTAACATCGACTGAAACTCAAACTAAGGCAGGGAAAAACCGGTCAGAGATCCAAACAGACGTGTGTGTATCTTCGCTTCAAACAAACCCCCGAGAGGGAATAACAAGCAGTGGAAGAGCTTATATGAAAATGAAAGGTTTTTGATGCTATGTAGAATTCTGTTGTGTGTAGTCCGTATTTAGGGAAGATTGTCATGAGACATTTAGGAATTCGGAGGGTTCCTGGTACAAGACGCTGAAAGGATTTCTTGACAAGGCACGCACACCAGGCTGGAATTCGTGAGTGGAAAATGAAATCACGAGTCCAATAGGTGTATGTTCAAATAGATCCTCTTTTTTGTTTATTTCGCTAAAATATTGGGTAAAAACAATGGGATAATTTTTTCTTTTACTGTTTTCGAGCGCGTCCCATTAATATAATATGCTTATTATGAAAAACATTTTACGTGATTATTATAAGTATTGTAAATATGTACCTACATTGTTTTACAAAATAATTTTTAGTAGTGTGATTTTTTTTTTGTTTTATAAATAAACCTCGTAATAATCGTCATAATTAAACTGGTCACTTTCAAACGTTAAATTTGAATAATTGTACAATCTTGTCAACACACTTGTCTTGACAATAATATTTGTCACTTGAATGGAGACTAAAACATTTCGTTAAATTTTTGTTCAATAAATAATACAACATAAATAAAAATAATAATTATAATAATAATATCATGTCGGAAATATATCAAACATTATTAGCGATTATAAAATATATTTCCCTCAGATGTGTCGTACATACTTAGGAACGATAAAATATTTAGCTTATTTTGCTACAGGATTTAATTCTGATGTCCTTTTTGGTACAACGCAAACCTGTACTCATTTATTTTCTCTTCCACTAGAAATTCAGTAAACACACCAATTCATCTTAATATAACAAACGTGATGGATGTACCCATACTATTTTCGGAAGAGTGACTATTGGTCCAAAAAGTTGTGGAAAAGATAATTAATATTAATTTGTTCACTGAAAACAATTTTAAAAGATCTATAGTTTTATTTAGTTTTTCTTAATCCTTTTTTTTACGCATCAACAATCCAATAGGCCCAATTATAGAAGCGAATCACATCAAAAAACACCCAGGCTTGATTAAATCATAGACATTAATTGTGACCTCACCGGGATTCGAACCCGGATGGTGTCATGTCCACTGGGCTACAAGGGCCGCCTTTTTTTTAAGTTCAAATAAAATAATGGAAAAATAATCCTACATTCTAAAAAAATGATACATTTTAGTATGTTTAATTAGGTTCTTTAAATCTAATTCGAGATTCTTATATTCTAGGATCTTATACAAATCTAATTCTCTCGTATGATAAGGTATTAAATTGACTAATTCGTTATTTGTTTTTTAATAAATATGTGTTTTCAGAATATATTTAGAAAATACAAAGAAAATTTGAAGTTCACAGAAAAGTTTTCAACATGTACACATTATCATTATTATTTTTTTACACTCCGTAGTGAATGTAACAAGCATGCATACGATCTAAACCAAAACCACTAGGGTTTCGTTAGTAAGGCCAAATTTCCTACAAAAATAATTTTTGAATTTTATTATAAGTGAGTCTTGATTAAAGGGAGGATAAAAATAACGGAGTATTCATGTTCACATGACATACGGACTTCTACGCAAAATCGGGGGATTTCATTTTCTTTGAAAACATAATATTGATTTATCTTTCATAAAATTCACAAAAGTCTAAATATTCATCATAAGTGTTATGTTTTCAATATTATTACTGATATTATTACTTCCCTATCGGAAAACGAATTGACAGTATTTTTGTATTTTTAATATTTTAAACAAAATGAAATTTTATGTTTGAGTTAATTTTTTTTTCATTGAAAGATTTGGCAGATATTTCGTGGTGCAACTTATAATTTAGAAAATGTTTTAATTTACTTTGTAATACACACACAATATGAGCTATTAAATTACAACTATAGTATCGAGAGGAGCAGTCTCTCTCATCATCAGGTGTATCCATACCTATACATTAAAACAAACAAAAACAAAAAATTAAAATATTTTTTAAATTAATTTCTTTTCCTTCACAATAATCGTAAAATTAATAATCTACGAAAAAAATGGAACTGGCGTCCTTTCTAGGTGAGATCGCGTTTTTCGCTTCTTTTTTTTTTCTTTAACAAATCTAGACTGAGAATCTTGACTGTGGGAGATTTGTATTTTTGGTATACACAGTTATAACAAATCAACTAACTTACTTTAACGCTATTTTGGAAACAAGATAAAACGCCACACTTTCTTGTTCTGGCACACCACTTTTGCCTCGTACATTTTCTCATGCACTCTCTTCGGTTGTTATATCTTTTAACAGGACTATCCTCAAAAAGTTGGTTTATTGATCGGGATGTTTATAAAGTAGCTTTCTGGACTAGTGGTATACAGTCTCGCCTAGTGTTCCAGCAGTTGGTGGTTCGAATTGTATAGCAGAATACCATTTTCGGCTTATTTACATTTAGCTTAATTTGAAAATAGTAAGAATATTTATGTGACATGTATTACGTGTTCGCTTTTCAATTTTTTTTAATTACAATTTTTAAAATTCTGACTTTTAAACATATTTTTCTCGACAATTTTTCCTCTTTTAGGTAACTTTTAAATGTTAGTTTATTCGGTAAAAGCTCTCTATCGGTAAAAGACAACTGAAAATTTTTAGTTCCAAGGAACCTTAAATATTTTTACGATAAATAATTTAATCTATGTATCTTTCTTATTGTTTTTCTGATTTTTTTAACAATATTTTTATGCACGTTATTTTCTGAAAAATATAAATACGCAAACGTATTATAAGCGCTCTGTATACCTACATAATGTGTATTTTTATGACGCAAATTTAAATCAAACTGCTTTGTTCCGCTGAGGTATAAAGTACAGTATTAAGTCTGGGAAAATAGGTAGGTAGGATGTTATAAAAAATCTTGATGAAATTTATATTATTTTAATGCCCAGATCCTCTTTGTTCCTGTGAGCCAAATGGTCCTTCATTGTATAATATAGCCGTAGAGTGCGTTCCAACTCTATTACCGTCTTATCTGTTTTGATTTACCGCTTTTGCGATGATAATGTCAGCCGCTCCGAAAGTTATGCGTACATGAATCAGCACGCGCGTGTGTGTATGCGTGTTTTTGTATAAATGTGGGTGCTCGTGTCTACCTAAGTGAATTTCAAACAGATTTATATAAATGGGAGACAAACCGTCCTTCATCGAAATGAATCTAGATCTAAAAACAACTGAGAGACAGTTGACGTAAGAATCAAGCACAACTTATCATCTAAATTCAGGCTGTCTTCATTTCAGAAAATAATATTTCAAACATATTTCAATCCGCGTTTGGCTCGCTCGCATAGCCTATAAAAAATCTTATATGAACCAAAATATGTTGTTTTTTTTAATTTATTTTAAATTTAAATTACGTTACGATTCACGGTAAATGCATATTAATGCTTATTAATGTGAATGAATTTAATTTTAGGTTTTATTTAAAATAATATAATATTAAGTACGTCCAGGATAGTCACCGCCGAATAAATATATTTTTTTTGATCAATTGCAATTTCGTATTTTAATTGATTGACTGCAGTTTTTAGCTAGCTTCACGGTATTAGGATTTGTTTAGGATTATATTTTGAGAGGCACAGCGAACGTATTGTCATTCAAAATGTAATGGCATCTACAATTTGGACGAAAGGGGTAAGTGATTGGTCGTACACAGCAATCTTTAGAAATGGCTCCAAAGAGCATTGTAAATTTTTTGCAGAATTGAAATATTTTCTTTTATTTCCTTACAATTTTTCCAATTTATACAACTCCATAACCATACACTGGAAATAAAAAACACTTGTTTTTAATTTCTACATTTTTAATTTTTTTCACTAATTTCTAAAATTATAAAGCGACTCTTTTCAATACTTCTCATTTAAATACAAGTTGTTGAATGTAAAAAAATATAAAACCAAATTAATTAATCAATTAGGACATACAGAAAAATCTTATCCATGAAAAAATATTTTGGCTACTACCTCCTCACCGGGGCCGGTGCTCTGACCACTAAGCTAAAGGAGCCTTGTAGATTTCAGTGAATATATCGACCTTATATGTAATTCTCATTCTTATTAATTGATTAATATTTATTTATTTATTTATTTTTTGTCCACAGAGCAATCACTTTTTTGATACTTTAGTTCAAATTACTTCGTAATACTACCGCTAGATGGACGCCAGAATTAAACAATTAATTGATTAATTAATTTGGTTTTAAAAACTTCACAAAATATTGTTCTGAAAAATTACAACTTCACAAATATGAATATGTCGTTGAATGTAAAAAATATAGATTGATTAAAAAAATGTAGATCTTAATAACCAGCATTTTTATTTCCATATGTGAAACTTGATTCCAATTTATTTATGTTGGCCATGAAATACTTAGCATTAGATGACATGTTAGCACATCGGTTTATAATTAGGTAATCGAGATTACAAAAGGAAATTGCGGTCGCAATTTTGAAATCCCAATCGGTATGCTTGGTAGTTACAAAAAACATTTGAAAAGATCTATGGAGAAAATTTGATTTCCTATAATACGATGTTGTTTGGCAGATGCGTGGTATGGATCCTTATTTCTAGACGGATTGTGGGGTTTTTAAAAAAATATTAGATGTCGAACCTCAATCACAATGTGATTGAGACTGCAAGAAAAGTGGAAACTTGCGTCATTTTACCAATATTGTGAATGATTTATGAACATCAAGAAATACATGCAATTAAGAGGCTAACCATGCTAACCATGGTGTAATCTTATAAAAATATTTTAAATAATCTGTTTTTGCCTATTTCATTTGAATGGCAAAAATTACTCCCATCAATAATGGTAGTAATTGATAAATATGTATTATAATTATTTTGGTGAAGAGATTGAGAATCAGTGGAGCATGAGGTGAGAAAAAGATTACCATAGATAATATAAGCCTGAGCTGAGGAAATTTGAAATGTTCTGTTATATCGTGACTAGTTGTCATTTTTATAGAATCATTTATTTTTTAGAGAATTTGTTTTCCTTTTAGAACTATCAATTAATTTTCATGATGGCCAACGAATATGGGGTCTCAAGCACGGATCAGTCTAACCTCCCGTTACGATATATAAACATGTCAATTTTATTTATTTAATTCTTTATCTAATTACTAAATAATTATAATACAAAAATGTGTGGGAGTATAAACCTACTAAGGTTTATGCTGATACTCTCGTGCAAGTGATATTCCAAGAAAAGACAAAAACCTGCATCTATTCTTAGAAGACAAATATGGTGTTCAGTTTAAAAAAGCTTGTACTCACTTCAATACAATTAATTAATTATATATATACAATTAAGATAAATGAAATAAGTTATAAATAATTAATATTATTACCAAATGTTTTGCCTCTAAAATGATTCATACGAATATATTCACATACAAGCGGACTCAACAGACGTTGTCCTGCCCGAATAATATGCACGCCTTCGCCGCCAGGTGGTGCGGAAATGTGTGCGTATTATGCAGAATACTTTTTCGAAACGTAAATTTTTTTTAGAGACGCGATGTCTCAGAAATAGTGATTCTTAGGAAAAAAGTATAAAGATAATTAGTGTCGATAATTATATGATCGAAATTAATGTCACATCTATTTTTATGATAAAACCTACCGTTTACCAGAAAAATCCGAAAATCCAATAATTTCTACTTTTGACCTTGAAAATTATTTTTTGCAGATTTAGGATTGGTAAAGATTTTGAATTTTTTTGTAATAGTGTACCCAAGATCTACACCGATTTGCTGCTCTATGCGAATTATTGTAAATTGAAATATCTATTTTTCCATGACTATTAGCGCCTGGTTGTATATTTCCGGAGAAAAATCGATATTTGGATCTTGAACAGCGGTCCGAATGCGATGCAGAATGTCAACGCTCATGGAATCTTTATATTTTTTCCAGAGAACAGAAACTTGCAAAGGAAAACATGTCGTCAATAATATGGCAAATAATTGGCGAATTTTATGAGGAGAGAAAATCAGTACTGCATCTGCAAGTGTGAGATCCCAATGGTCGTCATCTTCCAGCAAATGCAATTCGCGATACGCATCATGTAGTTCAAAGTACTGTTGACTGTTCACAAATATTGGAAGGTATTTGAATTTTATGGAAAATACACTCAATTTTTACGAAATTGTGATACGTCAAATGTCGAATCACAGTTGTATCACAGTATTGTATTTTTTTAAACATAAATTTTATATCTCCTAGAGAAATCGAATCAATTCTTTTGTAATTCTTTTAAAAAATATTGTCACCGTTTACGTTACCCCTGATGCAACGATGGATTAAGATATATATATATATATATAGTATATAGTAATAAAAATACTATGGTAGGAAAAAATACAGGAGCTTAACAAGATTTGTACATACGCCAGCCTTATTTGTTGGCTAATTTAATATTCTTATTGATATTGATAAAGTGAAAGCACTGTTTAAAGCCTCTATGATTGATAATCATCATATTTCGGGGAAAATTGTGTCTTTACTAGAATTATACGTATATTGGAATAAAATTTGGAAAAATAGACATAATCAGAAACAAAAAATAAACACAAGGAAATCGACAAACAAATAAGAAACTTTTTTAAAAACAAATTCAAAAAGTTACCATTTGAAAATATGATTTCGTTATTTATAATATTTAACTAACTGCTTTTGATATTATTAATCTGGTTCACTTATTTGAGTATGATTTCAACTTTTTTATTTCAAAATAAACAGGTTTTCAATAAATAGTTTAGATAATCACTGCATGTATTTAATAATATTTGTTTAAATTAATCCATTTCTAATTTTTTAAGTAGTTCCGTTCCGCCTAACTGCATAAATGTAATGAGACAGAAATCAATAAAAATATAACATTTTTAAATTATGCTATAAATATTATTACGCTGATCAACATACCTATACATATATTGTGATTATCGTTGTACCACTGACAGCTATATGGTTATGAAAATCGATAGTCTAAAATCTAAAATTGCTTTTCAGTCCGTTAAAAAACTTCCCGCTGGATCCACTTCTCAAACAATCCTCTGGGTAAACTAATTTCTTTCTTTCTTTTATTCACGCTTTCAAAAGCTTCCAATCCTTTCTTCTGCTTAAATTCACGTTTTTCCAAATCCATTTCAAAATCTTTTTACTATCAAATCTAACCTATAATCTGATCAAACACAAAACTTACATATAAATTATTTTATTAATATTTATAGCATTTCGTCAAACCCTGCCACTTTATATTATTTAGTTATACTATTTCGTCTATACAATTGTCTGACTAATATTCGATCAAAAATGTTTGGTTATAATGTTAAGTAATTCGAGTCTTAAGAAGCCGGAAGTGCTTTTATTCAGTTTGTGAATATTTTTGTTTTGTTTATTGGAATGATTATAGTTATAATAGTCTTATATATTGTTTTCACAAAAAGTACAATGCAAATGGTGTTTTTACAATTGTTTTACTATTTTGAACTGGTGACAAAAATAATCTAAAGTTAGAGTTATAAATATTTATGTGTAGGACTTATTTTAAATATAAAGCATATTAAGTCAACTAATATTTTTATTTCGGTACTGACAAAAAAACATATGTTTTTTTTTTTAAATAGAGATGCGAACACGGAATACGTGTCACATCAATATTCTTACTATTTTCAAACTAAGCTAAACGTTTGTGCTATGAAAATAGGACTAACTTGCTAGTCTGGGCTGAGATTCGAAACCGCGACCATTGGATCACGAGGCGAGTGTCCCAACCACAAGACCAACAAGCTACTCTATGTCTATATTTATTAATTTACATCACCGTCTCGTGTAGATCAACTTTGGTTTTACATGGAAAAGAGTACGGCCTTGAGTAGGTACTTTAAAAAATCAAAGTTTTAGGTATTGGCTGATCGAATCCGTTTTCTTATTTTGTAACTTACTATGATTTTGTTACTGGCCGTAGTCTCTAAACTCTCCGACATTTTTAATATGTTGTCTATCGGTTATACGCTCCAGTTGACGTCCCGCTTTCAAAAATAAAGGTGTAAACTTGGTTTTCTGCATATTAACCTTGAGATTGCTGCTTGATGGAGCTCATGAAAGATGAAAGGATAAAATATTAGGATAATAGCTGCTAAAACAGTTTGTCTTTATCGATCCACAATATCTATATATTACGCCAATACTCAGAGTGCAACTACTCATATTTTAACAATATTTATTTATTAATAATCATTATATATTTTGTTTAAATAAATAAATAAATTTTTCAAGAACACAATACTGGATTTTATCATCAGGAGGACATCATTAATCAAGATATATTATATATTGTTATATGGGAAAGTAGATATAGAAGTTTTCTTGACTATTTATTCGGCTTACGGGTATCTTACGGCTAGTTTAGGTGATCACTTTACACAATATAACGTTCACCAATTCCACCTACGATAAGCTGCTATGTACATGTATCAATTTTTTGGAAATCGTATATATGTTTAACTTGCACACTTGTTTCGTATGTGAGTTGTATTTATACTACCGCCCCGCCGTCTGCAGTCGAAAGTTTTGTCATTCCCATAATTGTAATTGTATTATGCTTTGTCGTTCCCATAATTTGTACATGATATGGTTCAACAGATTACATAAAGTTGATAAAGTAATTAAAAAATATACCTCATATTGAAATCCTTCATAAAAAATATTTTAATTGAATAATTAAAAATAAATAATTATTTAAAAATTCATTTCCGTACACTAAATAACAATTTTTTTCAAATTTTTCCGAAGAGTTTGTGATGATCGCGACTTATGTAAATTCAATAGGAGTGGGTATTCATTGTTTTAGGTTTCGCTTCGGGTAGCTGAATTTTAGGTTAAGTTAATATCAAAACTCAGTAGGTAGATAAAATAGATAGTGTTTAAATCATGGGCGCTGTCACGCTTCAGCGAAATGAAGCGAAATCCGCGAACGGAAAGTGTTTTCTGGGACCGGCTGGTGTGAGCCAACCAGAGGACGAGTGACGTCCGATCGAACGGGCTTGACGAACGAGAGAAAGAATGGTGGAATTCGCTTGCATCGAGGAGCATGCATCTCGGGAAAAATGACTCACGTTTTGCAATAGATAGGGAAACTTTCGGATTACATAAGGGAAGTATTTTAATTCTCTTCTGTGTAAAGTTTTCTGGGATACTCTGCCGTGTACATGTGACCTCTTTGGCCGAAGTTTTGGATCCCATTGCAGGGTCCATTATCACGGCTGATGTGATGAGTGTGTGTTGAAGTGTAGATTGACTACTGCCTTGCAATACCGTACCGAAGTCAGGGTGTATCCAATTTTATGTCTTGTTAAGTACTGAATTGCAGTACTGTGTCGAAAGCTGGGTGTGTATGTCTTGATGTAGTGTGTTGTGCTTCCGTGTCGGAGACAGGTGTTTTCAAGAATTTCTGTAGCATTATGTCATTGTTTCATCTACTGTCAGATTGCGGACTGAGCGAAGTCGTCGATTTAATTGATCCTGCAGCGCCGGATACAACGAGGTTTTTAACTTAAGACCGTCTTCCCTATTAATATTTACCGGGTGCTTATATAATTCGATTGCCTCTTTGACCAGGCACGTGCGGTGACTCTTGGGCTTTCCTAAGATTTTCAAATGAAAAATGGTGACTCGTATATAAAAAGTGCTTAGCCATGCCGACTTTCCTGGATGACCGAGTTTGCATGCTCTTTTATGCTCGTCAACCCTCTTTGAAATCATGCGTGCTATTTGTCCCACATACACTTTGTCGCAATCTTGACAGTCAAGCCTATAAATACCGTAGATATATCAGAAAACTATACACAGAACATTCTGAACGGCCGTGAAAACCTGAGAACAATTTTAATTCTCGATCGTGAGTCTTCAAACACCAAAGTGACCGAGAGCTTCTGTTGGAACAGAAAGTTCATCATCATCATCATGAACATCAGGTAATAAATAAACAAAATCACCGGGAGGTGCATAAAATTGTACTGGAAGAGCTATATAACTTTTTTCTACAAAAATATTTGGAGCGAAAAAGGAAAATACCTGGAATCAATTACCGCTGATTTCAACTATCCAGGATTGCTAAGAACTATTCAAATTATCATATATATATTTTTTTGATATCGTAATGCGTTTTGTTGGCGGGGTTTCTATAATATTGAATGATTTTGGGGCTTCACAAATAATATCGAGTGTTGCTTGTTAGATATTTTTATGTACTCGTATCGCGTGTTTGGTTAATATTATGTCGAAATTTATAATACGTAGAATGTCGAATTTATAATATGTAGAATTTTTATAGATATTTGCCTAAGATTTTTAATTTATATTGTATTGCTTAAAAAATAATCGTAATTTTTAAAATATTGAATGCTCCAATACAAGGGGATTCGAGAGGCAGTGGTTTTTTTGCGAAGTTGGCGGGGTTTAGAGCCATTGAAACAATTCATAAGGAGGAATATGCCCTATTATGGATATTAGCTCTTCTCTCTTAATATGTCGGAAATGGTACCTTTTAAAGTAACTTTGCGTAGTCATGGAAAGAAGCCTCAGGATGGAATGTCCAGTTAATTATGAGTGGAAGTACCTTGATGCTTTATGTTCTGTGGGATTGATAGGAAAGGTCCACTGATATTGTATGCAGAAGAGAGTATTTTGTATTTGACGCGGTCAATGTTAATTTAGCCATAACTCTTGTAAGTCTCATCACCCGTGATCAGGACAGGATGAATACTGACACCTTTCATCATTCATCATTATTTTCTGTACAAAATTCGATAATAAATGGCGATATGCATCACGAGTTTCTCTTTGGTTGTAATCGCCATAAAAGATTACCGTTACTTCAATATTTATGGAATAACATCAAGGATACCTCTTATCAACATTAAATCATCGGGGCAATGTCATACTGAATCAGCCTGGAGGAATAGGTATCCCCAGCCCGATCAGTCTATGTCATTAGTCCATTTACCATTGCAGGACGCTTCTCATAATTGAAAGTCTATATGATTCAACTGCAGGACCTCTATCTTCAAAGTTCACCATCAGACGTAAATAAAAATTCCTGATGTGGGTGTATCGCTGGCATGGAAAAACACTTCGCAGGCTCCCTAGCTCATACTTGGGTCAGCGCCAGTATGCGAACGGATTCAAGCCACGGGATGACAGTTCGATGGAGAACGAGAAGCCATGTCTTATTGGTAGATAGTCATCAAGGGTAGGCGGGTCCCCTCCGGGTTGGGGGGGGGGGGGGACGCGTAGTCAAGGTACTGAATCCGAAATCTATATTTAAATACCTTAAAATCACGGGTTCCGGTCATAAAAACCTCCTTTCGAACAAGTCATCTCCAGAGGCTTCATTAACGTATCTACAACGAAATACCTCTCATGCTATGTATTCTAGTAGTTTGATAAATTAATAATTTTCTTCCACAAGATTCATAAACAGACTCTGCAGGTGGCGTCAAGTCATCGAAACTAAGGTAAAAACTTTTAAAGTAATTGATTTGATCATGCTATCCATAAAAATTGTATTCATGTATATTTCTTTTCTTCGTGAAATAAAAATCGTTATGTAAATTGTTATCGCACGTTTTATTAAATAGTCGGAATTAGATTTTGGTTCACGAGAGTTCATTTCATCACATCGTGTTGAGACCGCCACGTTTTTAAAAGAACTAGGGGTTACAAAATATGTTCACAACTAGGGGGAATCCTACAGGAACTAGAGAAGATAATTGTCCAAAACGTTAGATAATATAACGGTAATAGATAGGAGATGTTCAGAGAAGGTGCGGCGTCTATCCACTAGTTACAATTCAGAGTTATTTATGTAGACATGTGTATAAAGGGTCAAATTGTGACATTTTCTATCACCTGATCAGGAGAGCAGTGGTCCCGTTGACCAGGAATATTTATAATTATATAATTATTTATGTTTGCGTAAAGTCTCAGAATCATCATCAATGATGCCGTAGACCAGGAGTAAATACATAGGTATATCTATTCATATAATGTTGAGTGGTCTGTGTGGAGTCTGGTGACCATAGGGGGAGGGGCATTTGCGTATACATACTAAAATTAATTATTCAGATTCATCAAAGTGGTGTTGCGACCAAGAGTATTCTTGTTTATATAGTATTAAATAAAGATAATTGTATAAATACTGAGAATACTGACATGTTCTGTATTCATCCTGATATGACATGTAAACACCTATGGGTATTAAATGTACCTTAAACAATTTATTTATGAAAAATGTACGACATATGTCCTAACGCAAGTTAATCAATATATTTTGTGCTACTTCAACACTGGAAATATTCTCAGGTTTTCACGGCCGTTCAGAATCTTCTAATATATAGTTTTCTGAAATATTCTGCCGTATATATAGCATATCATATACACGGCAGAATATCCCAGAAAACTATACAAGAGAAGATTCAAAACTGGAATTGAGAAATTAGTGATTAAATATTATAATTTTCATCTTTACTGGCTTTGCCCTTAGGCATAGTATTGTTTCGTAAAAAAATACATCAAAGTATGAACTCAGATTTCATCACATAATGAAATTTCGTAATTTCGCCAAATTTAATCAAAATCATCTCATGATAAAATTGTTATACTCGTTAATATTATGCAAATATTTTCACACCCTTTTCCAATATTGAATTTTAAAAGTTATTTTATATCCTTATATTACGAAGCATATTTCTTCATTTCAAAAGTTTCCTTTGGTTTAATGTTTCAGCTGAATATACATAAATTGCGTTAGATGTAATGTTTAACGTCGCCTAAAATGACAGAAATACTAACACGCGGTTGGTCTGGTATAGCTATCGTAGGTATGCGCTATCTCTCCCACGTGTGAATTTAGATAACTTTTATGTACTTTGGGAAAATGGTTCACAGCTTTTGAATAACATTAAATAAATAATTACATTAGTTGACTGTTGAAAAAACAATGTGATTATTTTAAAGCCAATCAATTTCAATTATTTTTTTAATATAACAAACTAATTGTTAAAATGTTCAATGGATCACTGTGGTTTTGTGAACCATCGGGTGTAGAGTTGATTCAAATTATAAGTTTAATAATGTTATTTTACTTAGAAACTACTCGGCGTTATGCTTAATATTTTTTTATATTCTTATATTTATGAGTTTCAAATTGTCAGAAGAGTTTTTTTTATACAATACAGCCAAAAACTCTTACTGAAAAAACGGGGTGAAATTAATTTCGAAGATATGAAGAAAATAATAAATTTCAAATTTCGTAATACTTTTTTAAATAAGAAACTTTTATAAAAGTAATAAAATAAGTTTACATACTTTTTAAAAGTTAAATACTTTTTAGTATATGAGACATGTAAAATGAAAATTATGCAGATTTTAAAATATCTACTTACATAAATTTACCAGATAAAATGTAACAACACACTCAGTAGCTGTATTCGTTATGTACTTTGTTTACTGAAATTGGGATGTTTGTATATTTCTCTCAGGGAGTCTATTGAAATATACAAACATCCCAATTTCAAAAGAGATGACAGTTACAAACTATCAAGTATTTGGCGCCCTGTTCTAACGACATTGATTCAACCCTGGAGAGAAGTCGCAGTAAAATCCGCCGACGTAACTAGTACATATAGCACACTGGCGACCTCTATTGTAGAAGAAGAGAATACTCCACAATAAGTGCATACAATTTACGCCCTAGAAATGAGCACCTAATCAGTCTGACCTCCACCTCCGCGGGTAAAGTATTAGATAGATTAGTATTAGACAGATTAAAAATAAAGGTACTTATCCAACCTCCTGATGACGTTGGATAAGTATCCAACGAAACGTCGATATTCGCTTCTCGGTAATACATACGGTGCGTATAAAATATCCGAAATTACAGTTAAATATGTCGAACGACCGTAATAACAACCTTAACTCTTTAAAATCTTTGTTAAATTTTTTTTTTTTAAAGTTGTCAGTTTGATATTTTCCCTGTCGATGAGAGATTCCGATTCTCTCGAAACTAGTAATGAAAAAAATATAATTAAATAATTAGTACATATAATTTAATAATTTTAATAATCTAAAAAACGAGTGTTCTTATTTCCCTGTGTGATTATGAAGTTCTATAAACTTACTTCCGAAACAATAAATTTACAAACGATACGATTTTACCGAGAGAACTTCGGGTAAAGTAAAATGAGTTATTGGTTTGGTAATGATATCGTAATGTCGTGGCGTGTAACCATGTTGTAGATATACAAATTACATGGCCAAAATGCATTTGGCACACATCTAATGTAATTTGCAGCAAACACGTACCCATTTGTAAAATCATGGCTTATGACTGCGACAACGCCGGTATAATTACAATTTATAACCCACCGCCCAACGCAACGGCTAATACCCTTGTATCATGGATGATTATGCTCCACTTTGATACGAGCTATTGGAAAAAGTTTTGGAGGCCCGTTAATTCGCCATCGGTGTCCTATTTTGCCAGCCGTAATGGCTGTTTCGTGGCGGATTCTCTTCATGCACGTGTGTACTGGTAGATGGATATGAGATGCACGGCGACGCCGACGGAGAGAACAGACAAGTGCGAAAATTGAACCGCTTAAATCAATTTAATCACATTAATCCTATCAATTGTGATTCAATGTACCCACACAATTATTTTTAATACATTTTATAAAATCCAGTAACTGCGTTCTTAGAACATACCTACATATAATAACATAGTATAGTGTATGAAAGGAGTTAAAAAAACTGATTTTCAGGCCTATTCTAGTATATATGTTATAAAAAATCGTAAGAATTTCAAGTATATTGCTTATTACTCCATTTAAAAAAAATATAGAGGTATCATGACCCGCTGCGAGAATCTATGTATATTTGTATATTGTTGTATATTTGTATAATATATGTATATTGTTCATGAGAAATGACTTCAGATGTCTCTAGCATAAGTTCATTCAAATAAACGAAAGATTCTCAGATTTGAACACTTACTTTAAAACAATTTAATAATGTGTGGATATTCTTACGATGGAATTGGTGAACGTTGCTTTCCATAGACTGATCACTTAAACTAGCCTATAAAGGTTGTAAGCCCAGCGCCATCGTATAAAAAGACTTCCACACATGTTTCTCATATTCAAAGCTTTGCCTCTGTGAGACTTCTATAATTTATCTTTATTTATACGAGACGTTTGAATTTCGATATTAATTGAAAAGAAAATGTGTGTAGGTACTTTGTACATGTCGAAAATAAGAACTTTTATATCATATTCAGGGTATAAAAGCATAGGCAGCATTATCCAAACAAATTTGAATGAAGTCATCGAGCATTAATAATTTATAATCTACTGAATTCAAGATTTTGTACGAAACATAGCCTATAAATTTTAAGGAAACATAATTTTGGAAGGGATGGATACATAAAATCTAGAATTCAGCATATTTTAAATTAGTAATCCTTGGTGACTGCATTTAAAACATTTTTAAATTTATTACTGCCATTGATTTTACACGAAAAAAATATATTATTTTTAGTAATAAAATTCTTTTTCTCTAAAAATATTTTTACGGTGCCTAAAATGTAATTAATTTCATATTTAAGATATAAAAAAATATATAAATTTATTATTTTAACCCATAAATTTTATAGCACAAAAAAAATATCCACAGTGTAATACCAAATTTATATATGAAACCACAGCTGTACAGTGATATGGAATAGGTATACGTGGTTGGGCAGGTCAAGCAAATAAAAATGAATAAGCGTATCCACATTCATTTTTAAAACATTTTTAAAAGTATGTTATACATTATATATACTAAATTAAATCTATCTAATATGTGCTTATTTTTTTTAGTGTTAAGACGTCTGCTGATCATGTTTATATGGGTATGAGGAGACAGCCAAATTACTCATTTTTACAAAACACATTTAGCTTAATTGAATATAGTAAGGATATTGATATGACAAGTTTTCCATGTGCACGCATCTCTATTTAAAAAAATCCATCACTTCTTAATATTTCTTCCATCATCTCAATATTTATAAATCTACGGGGTAGGCATAGAAGATAGAATTTAAAAAAAATTTACAAATAATTTTTTTTTTAATAATTCAAATTCCTACAGTGACATTTTTAAAATAAAAAAATTCAAAATCTGTCATATTTATTCAATAAAAAGTGATTAATAAACATTTCTTAAGGGACCTATCAACACAATCATTTATGCATTATTTCTCAAAACTTTTTATGCGCTGAAATTCTAAACCATTCTTCATTCTTTGAATTAAGGTCACCTCGGCTTAATATTATTTATTTATACCATCCTTTTTCACTTGATCATCCTTAGTCCACCCACACATTCTTTAGAAGGGTAAAGAGCTCTTTAAGCAATCTTTTAACATTTTACTGCCAGAAGAACAAATTGTGGATATATGGCTATAAATATGTAATGTATAAGGGTACTCGTTGTGAGGAATTCGTAACCCATAAAATTTATATTAATATTTGGGGGGAACTTAAACTAATCGAGCTATAAATACATAAAAATTACTTTGTTCTTGATCACTTTGGTATTTAAATTATAATAAATAAAAATTATAGTATGTATAAATTATAGTATAGTATAAAAATGAGAACAGTCCCTAGTTTATATGCTGATCTCGCATATTTATATTGACTAAGATTTCTTCGATAACACTCATTAATGAATTGATATAAAGACGACCTAGTTTCAGTCTACCCCGGTGACTGTCACTCTGAAACAAGTGGGCATCTAGTACTAAACTCCTCAAACCTTCTGAAAACATTTTAACCTTATATTTGAATTAAATTTTTCATTATATTACATGGCAATCTTATAAAACACATAACATACTTTTCGAAAGTGTAAAATCTTTGTTCTGTATTTTTGTATGTTTTTATTATTATTTTAAAAGATGCATTTTCTTACTCTTAAATTTGGGCACGTGATGAAAAGTTCGGCAAGTAGCTTGTTGGTCTTGTGGTTAGGATATTCGCCTCGTGATCCAAAGGACGCGGGTACGAACCACACACCAAACTAGCAATTTAGTCCTATTTTCATAGCAGAAGCGTTTAGCTTAGTTTGAAAATAGTAAGAATATTGATATGACACGTATTCCACGTGTTTGCATTTCTATTAAAAAAAATACAGTTTCAAATAGAATTAATAAAAAAAAAATATTGTACAGTATACAAGGGCCAAGGATGATACTTTTCAAAGCGTTCGACAAAATGAACTCTGGGCTACGCAGTGCAAGTGTCAACAAAAGTGTGTACATTTGATTAAAATTTAATAAATTAATATTAAACAGCGACGTGGTGTACGTGTACCATGTTCATACTATAGGTGATATTTGGAAAATAATCGTAATACCCTCATTCCACTCTTAATAAAATAAGATCCCTTAATTATCGTGACCATTCTCCCGAAATAATAAAGGTCATTATATCGTGCGAGTATGTCGATTCAAACGAGTTCCACGTCTATGCATACTACGGCACACGTAATTACGTAATTAATAATGTCGTGTATAAATTAAATAGCAGAATACAAATTAACTCAAGACACCGAAATAATATAATTGAAGAGTGACTTTTCAAGCCAAAAAACCACAGCACAGTTGTTTTTATAAATTTAAGTCTTCATCTTTTTCTTCCTTTTAAAAGACGTATGTGGTCTGTTCTTCGGCGAATAGAGCCTCCTGTGAGGTGGACTCCCAGCTATCCTTCCATCTTTTGGGAGGTCTGCCGCGAGGTCACTGACTGCGTACTAAGGAAGTCTGTTTCTGTCCATTCTCTGGACATTTAACCCTGGTAATATTTCCAAACGTATCTTTGAAACAATGGAACACAAAAATTAAGTGTTGTTTTATGTGAATGTATGGAAAATTATATTGAATTTAAGTTTGAACAAGTCATAAAATTACACAATGCAAATAAGCACATATACATCGTGGCCAGTCTTGTTAAATTAAAAAAAAACATATTATCAACTTCGTGATTTCAAAGTAAAAAAAATTCACCCCTCAGTAAAAGCAAAGTTATATATTTTAAAATATTTACCGAAGTTTATTTTTATAAGGCCTAAAACTAAGTTTATTTTTATAATATATATTTATAAATTGATAAGATTGTTGCCCAATTTGAGTATATTCGAGGAAGATTTTTGGGCAGAATAGATAAAACATTAATTTTTCACGCGCATTTTTTATTATTTTATTTTTTTAAACAATTCTAGAACTCGAGGAGTGCAAACAAAGTTGATAATTCCACAAATAAAGTATGACTTCTAAACACGTTAAATGATTATGTTAAATTACATGACCATACCAGTTCCTCATACGCAGTCATCTCCATCGTACAATGTCCTCAGCGTCACATGTCTTTCTAATTCTAGTGTTCCTCAAAGTCTTGCCTGCTATTATCTTCAGTGTCTTAATCTCGGGATCACTCACTCAATGTTTTATTGAGTGAGTGATCCAATTTTTAATGAGTACCCAATTTCATCAGAAAGTACATAAATTGTTAAGTTCTGTTTTCGGAACAAAACAATACAGCCAATTTGCAGTACCTCCTTAGGCGTAATTTCATTGATATCAATTTAATTTTTTTTGTCTAAAACCTAAGAAAAAACAAGTTTTTTGGTATAACAACTTCGTTGTATAGTAAAAATAATTTTTAATTTATACTTTGTTCTTACTTATTTTACGGATTGGAATATTTCAAATAAATACTATTTTTTTAATAAACTGCGTAAAGATGAATAGCTATACTTTATAAAATGAGCATGATGAAGTCATGACATACACCAATTTAACGTTGAAAACAAATATTACAGAGCTGTCAGTGTTATATTGTTGATAAAAAATGCGAAAAGCAGAGCGCTATGTTATGAAAATAATCGAATCACTTTGATCAAATTTACAATTTCATGTCGTTAGATGAATTAAATGGTTGAAATTGCAAGCGTAAGCTGTCGAGTATAGTTATATAAAAATGTATTTTTACTCCTTTTTAAAATTTAATTCACTAAAAGAATGTCAAAAATGAATGATAATTAAAGAGTTAAGGTTGCTATTACAGTCGTTAGACATATTTAACTGTAACTGGTTGCGGATATTTTATACGAACCGTATGTTTTTTCGAGAAACGATTCTCGACGTTTCGTTAAATTCTTATTCAACGTCATCAGGAGAACAACCTTTACCCGACGAGATTGAGGGCGGACTGATTACTGCTTTCGAGGGCGTAAATTATATGCACTTTGTTGTGGATTGTTCACTTCTTCTACAATAGAGGTCGCCAGTATGCAGTACGCACTAGTTAAATCGGCGGACTTTACTGCGACGTCTCTCAAGGATTGAATCAATGTCGTACAGGGCGCCAAATACTTGATAGTTTGTAACTGTCATCTCTATTGAAATTGTTATGTTTGTACATTTCAGTGGACTCCCTAATCTGGGTATAAGGTGCGGTTCTGTTGAAAAGATTTTTGTCTTGTCAAATCTGATGAAGTGTCAGAGATTCCCTTTGGATGCATGTTTGCAGATTGCCCATATATTGGAGTTGTTGTTTTTAATTGCTCCAATATGTTCTTTCAATCGTGTAGCGATATTGCGTTTGGTTTGTCCTATGTAGAACGCTCCACAATCGCATGGCACTCTGTATACACCTGGAGACTCGAACGGTGTATTATCTTCCACACTACCTAACATACGTGAGATCGAACTATGGACGCTGAAAACTGTTTTTATATTTAACTAGCTGTGCCCGCGCGGCTTCGCACGCGTAGTTTTTTAGTACAGTGTTTGGATCGTCATGAACTTTCGCAAATCTTCTAGAACATTCTCCTTCCAGAACATTCAAGAAATTTATCAAATGTACAGGAATTTTCTAGACACACTGACACATTCCGCCACTCAGTTTAGAACCTTATAGAACTATCGGAAAATTTCTAGAACCTTCTCCTTCCAGAACTTACTAGAGCAGGTTTTTACGGTACCTTCCAGACTCCCATAACAAAAAAATGTGCTAGAAAGCACATTTTCGTCACCCACTCCCACCCACAGCCACCCCCACCAAATTCGTATATTTTCTATGTGACACCAAAGGCTATCCACCACCATTACCAACGGTGGGTGGTTGTGGCTGGTTGTGGAGAAAACTTGGCGGGTAGGGAAACACGGGTTTATTTATATATATATATTGATTTCAACAACACCCGACTGATTTTGTAAGTAAGACCTCTGAAGCAATTAAAAATATATGTAGCTTCGTCTCTATGACATATTCATTATATATCTTGATTAATAAATACATGTTTATTCAAAATAAATATTGTTTATTTTAGAACCAACTTTCTGACGTGGGAGTTTGTATAGCCGCTATTAAATTTTGTTGAGCTTTAAGCCGACCCATCGGCTTGTAGCGTAACAGTATGTAAGCGGCATTTGAATGAATATCAAAAGTATGAGCGTATCAGCAGGCCCTAGTTTTTTTTAATATTTATTAGAGACATTAACGGGATAATAGGTACATGATACTCTGATAATAAACATCATAGTAAAGACTATCTCTTCGGCACGCTCTAGTAACATATATATTTGCATTTAAGAATATTTTACATGTACATTTATGTATGAGTATTTAGTTGTATTGTAATTGTAATGTATTGTAGTTGTAATGTAGATGTAAAATATTCTTAAATGCAAATATATATGTTACTAGAGCGTACCGAAGACACAGTCTTTACTATAATGTTTATTATCAGAGTATCATGTACCTATTATCCCGTTAGTGTCTCTAATAAATATAAAAAAAAAAACTAGGGTCTGCTGATGCGCTCATACTTTTGACTATTTATGTATTGTAGTTGTAACCGAAAGACCATAAAGTTCGCGCCGCGGCTCAGATCTGTATGCAAAACCGATTTGTGATGTACATATTTATTATTGCGCCATCTTTAACTAAACACAGTCTCATCTATTTTTATGGACGGCTATTAATTTGGCGCTGTTTGGCGTAAATCGTATCTCTTTTGTTAGTGGGATTAATGCATCGGCGCGGCCTTTGTCACTAATTTCAAAGGTTGACAAATGTGGGCCGCATTCTACTGGCGCGATGGCAGCGTTGAAATCGCAATCTGCCCCGACTAAACGGTAATAATTTTATTGCCGAAACACTGGCCCGATACAGAACTTGTTTAAGTGATGGTGTAATAAGCGCCACTCTGGATCGTATTGATCCGGTGATTAAAATTAAGGGATTCAATTGGATTAGTGTACGTAGGAGACAGAAATATGCATTTTTTTCTACATATTAAATAATAATAATAATGACATGTTTTAGGAGCATTTCATCAAAACTAAACACATTTTAAAATCCCAATTTTTTTTAAAATATAAATTTTCATCTTTAAAATCCTTATTCCGGCTATAAATTCAGTTTAAAATAAAATTATCTAACTAACTAAACATCACGTCGTTTCTCCGCAGGGATAGGCAGAGAGGATGGAACACCATATTCTTCTATCTTGGCACACCAACATTATCCCTGACTCTTAAATGGCATAGTAGCAGTTTTTTTCCAATCCCCTCTCAAATGGTAATACACAGGAATTTAACATTTTAAATATTTTGCAAATACCTTGTAGGTTCATTCGATTAAAATTATTTGAAAATTTGTTAAGCCACTTGAGTATATTTTATATTTTTAAAATATTTCCAATATTCATCGTTAAAAAAATTAAAATTCCCACGACTTTTTAACTAACTGTGTTTTTTATTTATGCGAACAGATATTCATCTGTACCGCTTTTTCGTTTATCCATGCATATTTTATTTATGTATAACATATTGCGTCTAGGAATATTTATTTTTATAAATGGCTTTTATAGCGTAATTGAGTAGTGATGAAAGAGAATGATGAAAAAACATAAGAATACATGAAGACAAAGTAATGTATAACTAATGCATTATAAAATCACAAGTATAAATATTTATTAACAACTTTTATAATTAAATATTTGTTATGTTTAAAAAATATATCAAACGACGGCTTAGCCAACATCGGTACATCGGGGCATCAATACACTGATATAATGCGCTTATAATGCATAATAACACTTACACTACACAAACTGGATCATTACACAAAATCTTGTCTAGAATTCTAGAAGTATTAATTGTTTTAAATAATTAGATGAAACATAAAAAACTAACTTTTCAACAAGGAAATATTTACCCCCAGAACTCTACATAACTAATATATGATGGTGTTTCACGATCTCTTTAAACACGCTGATAAAGAAATCTGGGTGTCTAGAAAAGTGATGTCAAAAGTGACAAAACCAAACAGACTGGAAACATTAAGGATTTTTCTATAGGGATTATATGAAATAAAATTGTCCACTATTGATTATACCTATTCTCCGCCACACTAAACTACCAATAAGACATGGGACTGCAAGAAATGAAGAGAATATTTCTGCTGTAAGAGTTAGTGTTACAGAATATACAAATGTATCGATCCCTCGGCGTTCGCGAAAATTGGGCAAGAACGACAACCTCGCGCATTTTGCGAAAAGAATTATATTTACGAGTTTGCACAAGTAGGTACTTATCATCATTTATATTTTTTTTTCATTTCTACTATTCATTTATTTTATATTGTTAATTTATCGTAAATATGTTATATTTATATTATTATTTTTAATTATTTACTCTAAAATGTGTTTTATGTTAGGGCGTTTATTATTAATAAATAAATAAATAAAGAGTTTGCGTTGATCCAAGAACTGAAGACACTAGACCATCTTAGTCGTCGTGAGTTTGATGTTTGGGTTCAACTTGAAGTTATTCGTAATTTTGCTATTCGTAATTAAACACATTTATGTTACATGTCTGCGCCAATTAAAAAACTGTCATTTGTGGTATAAAAGTATTCCATCGAAGATTGAAGAGAAGCCCTTGCATTCGCAAAAGGTCACTGTATAGTGTAGATTTTAGCTTTTTCATATCATCTGACTATATCTTTTTCAAAATTCAAAGCTATGTCGATCGATGCTAACAGAATATTTGTGACCAAAAATGAAGAAATTTGGTTTTGATGACATATGGTTCCAACAATATGGTACCATTTTCAACTTTTTGCAAGAAAAGTTTGTTGAATTAATAATTTCAAAAAATTCAATTAAATCGCCTCCAAGAAGTTGCAACACATGTTTAATCTCCTTTGGAATACTTTTTCTGGGGTTATTTGAAATCAATAGTTTCATTATTCAAACAAATCACAAATACCAATAATTCTGCATTCATGACATTAAACCTAATTTATATGATAAAGTCATCGAAAATTAGGTTTAACGTATTCACTCTTGTAAACGAAGCTAAAGCGTTCATTTAAATGACGTTTTTATTTAAAACATACTGTCATTGTTTGAATTTCAAAAAAATTTGAATATTTAATGAAGCTCTTATCAATACAATGTTATTGATATAAACGTATTAGTATATGCACACTTTAGAAAAATGTGGATATAACGCACATCTGTGATAATTCAACATATATTTATGTATAAAATATTAGAAATTTTATTAATGATTTTGTCAAAACAATGTTGTAGATGTAAACTTTGGGAGTTTATTTAAAAATACTCAAATTTACATGTAATAAATGGATACTTATACTTATGTACGCGCGTTAAAAGTTACACTTCTTTGGCATACATAAAAAATAAAATAATTTTTTTGGAGACTGGACCAAACTGTACATAATTCCAAAACCATTTAATAAACAACCTGTATTTTTGCAACATATGTGTGTATGTGTTTGTTTAAAGTAGGTATTTATTATTAATTCGACCAAGAGCGACATCTACATATTACATAGACTCGAGAAAGAAAGGCGGCATTTGTTTTAGTTGTCCTACATTTTTTATGGCTTTAGTTTGACAATAAATGCTGAAAGAAGAAGCATCTCTTTCAATTCTATTTTTTTAAAACATTGTAGAGAATATTCCCTTCAGATTCTATGAAGGATCAAATGTATTTTTTTGTGATTAATTGCGATTCAGACCAAGTCTAAGCCAGAGACTGAATAACCTGATGGACTCAAAAATCAAAAGGGATAAAAAAATATGCTAGTGAAAATATACAACCAATTCAGTTAATCAACCACGTTACTTGTACCTATAACCGTTCAACTTCAAGAACGCGAAATTAGACACAAGCCTTACTTCCGGTTCAAGTGTCCTATTAGACACCTTGAAGTTATCGTATTTACTTAAACAATTAACTTCATGGTGTCGCATTTCCGCTACATGCTGCGTGCGAACCCTCGTTACCATATTTTTTTTATCCTAAATGCTTAAAGGAAGTCTCTTGGTGCATTTAGGGTAAAATCACTTCTTATTGAAAACCTTTTTAAACATAGTATATTGGCGAACTTTCAGTTACCTTTTGAATATGGCGAAGTAACATAATAAAATCTAATAAGGGAAGCTCTGTTAAGGTGGTTTGGATACTTCTTGCTACGCGAATGCCAGAGTGACTACCGAGGTGTTTTGCCCCAGTTTGGCCCTGATCGATCAGCTAGTACCGAAGAGGCCCGTGGCGGCCCTCGAACATTCTAGAATAAAGGGTCAAGAAAACGGAGATCGGGATCATATTTGGGTAATAAACATTTTTCTGTACATGTCTCTAATTGATGAAATTTTTTTTAACAGCACATTACGTTCTCCAGCACCGTTCAAATATCAACGTCTACTTAGGATGAGGAGGTTTGGTTAATTTAGTCGTCAGCGAATGGTCACCTATCCAAAAACTAACCACACCTATTGATGCTTAACCTCACTGGCACATACACCCTCGGGACTAAGCCTGTTGTTGAGTTAATCAACCACGCTGGTCTCAAAGCGGTCTGGAGGTAGGGAGAATTGACCCACAACACTCAGCACGGATAACATGCGATGAAAGCTCATTATTTCTGTTGGTTAATCAGTATATGTATAAAAAATCATTTATATCCTCCATAACTGCATGATTTTTCTTTTGATATACTGGGTGTTAAAAAAATATATGCACACTTAAATGGGTTAAAAATATTTTTTTTTACCACATTATAATAATATTATTGATATTTAAAGCATTTGCGTTGTGGACAGACATTTTAAGATGTTTTTTATGTTAGTATATAGCCACCTACTGAGATATCATTGAAAGATTTGGCAGATACTTCGTGATGCAACATTATAATTTAAAATATGTTTTACTTTACTTTGTAATACACACACAATATGAGCTATTAAATTACAACTATAGTTTCGAGAGGAGCAGTCCCTCTCATCATCAGGTATAGATAATAACTAACTTAAATACAAAATTTATCAATCTAATTGGGTAGGTCAGGGGGGTCAGGGGGGCGCGCGGCAGGGATGGGTATTTTTTTCGCCGAACAGCTCTAGGAGTGGTGAAATAACAATTTCTCCGAATTTGCCAATCATATAATTAACACCAATCATTCTTTCGACAGTCACAAATTAAAATTACTCCACTCGGTTCCTCATAGATGATGGATAAATTTTAAATTCTGGAAACACATTAATAAATAATATCACATCTCAGTCCACTTCACCACTCCTAGAGCTGTTCGGCGAAAAAAATACCCTTCCCTGCCGCGCGCCCCCCTGACCCCCTGACCAACTCAATTAGATTGATAAATTTTGTATTTAAGTTAGTTATTATCTATACTTGATGATGAGAGGGACTGCTCCTCTCGAAACTATAGTTGTAATTTATTAGCTCATATTGTGTGTGTATTAAAAAGTAAAGTAAAACATATTTTAAACCTACTGAGATCTTTAGTCTACTGGTTTCGAAATATACCCGTCTCTTTGCCAGGATACCCACTAAGCATGTACTATTCACACACATTCACAAAGTATTTATCTCATGCGTGTTAATCTGACCGAAGTAATATGCCTGTTATCACTAACATGCGTGCTAGAGAGCAGGCGCCGCTGATACTCAAGTTGGTGTAAGCGGAGCGGCGAGGCAGACACACAAAACCTTTTCATTCTAGGTGCATATACAAAATGTACTGAATGTAAAGCACCGGACTATGCTTTTTAATTTTAACACCCTGTTGGAAACTTTAAAAAGTTAATGACAAATATAATTATGTATTTTTTATATCTCTAGATGAACACCCTGTCTCAGGGCAGACTTTTTGTACCTACATATAAATGCAGGTATATCGCGCCATACCAATATTATCTTAAAGAGTTTTAAAATTTATTTATGTAATCGGATTTTTTTTTAAATTTTTTTGAATTGAGCCACATTTATTAGAAAGAGAAGATCTAAATATACATTTTTCGTGTACTATAAAAGTTTAGTATAAAAGTAAATATAAATTTTTCGTGTAATATAAAAGTGTTTGATCTTATAACTCCGGTCTAGGTCTGTTAATAACGCAAAATAATTGTAAACCACTCAAATATTGTTATGTTTTATACGTATTTATACGCAATCTTCTTCAATTGGGAATGGTACCCACCGCTAGCTCAGGACCGTTCTAAGAGCAAAAGCTTCCATATCGGTCCTACTCAATCGTCTCCAGGTTGAATTTTTTTGGAGATATATATGGAGATAATCTGGAGAAATTGGTAGTGACTATGAAGGACAGAGAAGCAAAAACTGGTCTCCACTCGATAGACTGAGTAGATTAAAAACGCTACAGGTTACACCATCAGAATGGCTACCCAGTCTGGCAGCATAAAAAGGTGGAGGAAAATCGATAATGATATCTGCAGGCCGCAATCAATTGGAATCATGATCATCAGAAATGAAGAAAACAAATGAAGAAGAAGAAGAATAATGGATCCAGCTTTATATGTCGCTTAGTCCGATTTAGGGGTTACACCACCTTAACATTATCTAATTTTCGCTTATTTGTACTTAACTTATAGCTTGCAGTTCTAAAAATAATACTAGTCATCACTCTCTCAAAAATTATAAAAATTACTTTAGCAACAGCAATTTGAAACTTGCGTTGTAAATTAATTTTCAAACTCATTACATTATTCTTTTGCATTTTTCACAAAACTTCCTTTTTTCAGACTCTCGGAAATGATATCTCCTAAACTTTTAAGCGGATTTTCTTCAAATTCTGCAAACATCTTACTTATAACGTTATTTACAATGAGGCATACGACTTTTTCTTGATAAGATGCGCCGTTTGCTTATTATGAATTTTTTTTTAGAAAAAAAGAGAAAATTATTTCAAACTGCTCCTATTTGCGCACAACAATTCTATTTTTTTCTGTACGCTACATTGTATCATATAATAGGAAAATAATTAGCCTTTTCATTTAAGTCATGGGAATTTTCAAGATTTGCGCGCGTCACGGAGAAGGACCTTTTTGGGAAAGCGCATTATTACGGCATTTTGAATTTCTTAAAATAATTTGTTTACAAAAATATTACAAAATATATGGCCTAAATAATGACAGTAAAAAGAACTATATATTGCAATAGTTACGTTGAGAAAAACAATTTTTTAAATGTATTTTTTGAAGCCTTAAGGGTAGTAAAACCTCTTAAGGAGACGTTTTAATTTTATTTCATACCATTCAAAGTACCATATTTACGAGTATCTTAAAACATGTGAAATTCCACTATAAAAGAATAATACACATAACGACAATAAATTACGTATTTTACGGTGATGAAAAATACTATCTAAAACTCTCCTCGCCTCTGTCTCGTAGAATTCCAGCGTTACAAAAAAAAACTCACAACAAATAGGGTGTCCAGCTATCAGAAAAAAACCCACATTAATTTGAATTATGAGTCGCCCTCATAGGGTTATGTAATAAATTACATGACGTTCGGGAAATTGGCGTGACGATATGTAAATAAAAATATGTATGCATGTTTATACAAACGTACATATATGTTACAATCTGTTCAAAATATTTATTAAGAAAAAAAATACGTGCGTGTACTTATGACGCGCGGTAGAAGTTATACTTAGAAACTAAATAACAATAAAATTATATTTTATTGAGCTTATACTATTGAGTAATAAAAATCTACATTGATCATTGTCGATTATTTTAATGAGTTTAATGAAAAGAATTAAAACTCGCACTCATATAGAAATGAACCTTCGAAATAATTTGGGCAAAAAAAAAATTCTTTAAAAACGATGCTAACATTCGTGAACACGTAAACAAAATCTGACAGCTAACAAGATTTCAATATGGCTTTGTTATTGAGACATTGTTTCTTTTCAAAAAACGTGTGCATTTTCAAAAAAAAATCCAAGTATCTACCGACTTTCATATTTCATCGATTTTCGGCCTAAAACGCTTCCGCATTCAAATGTTTTGAAACTATACAACTTTGACAACCGCATTGAATGTCAAATGAATGTATGTGTATTTTACATTGAAACAAATATCTGAGAATCACGTCGCTTTTGCAATAAATAATTTCTCGAATATCACTTTTAAATGGTGATGGTTTTTGGTTTTTGGCATGGTGACAAATAAAAATTTTCTATAAGACATCGCTAATAACATGAAATACAGAAATCTGTACAAGAAGCTCCTTGTGGTATTTAGATTACGCACCTAAAATCGTAATTCAATAAAAATAAAACATTTCAATTCAATAACCAATTATTGTCAGCTTTAGAATTGAGCATCTTTAAGATTGGTACTCGATTCTAAATTTGATGTTTAATAAATGTTGTTTTAATTAATTAAATATTGTTATTTTGATATATATATTTTCATAATATTTAGTTTGTAGTGTATATAAAATTAAATAAATTGCATTGAATGGTCAATAATACATTATTTATATTACTGGAATATTAATTTTGAAGTGAATAAATTTTTGAAAGTTTAATGGATGCGCATGCATGCAGTGGTCTCGCATTCCTGCTACATGCTTTGCGTGCGTAACTTACGTTACAATAAAAAACTTACCCGGAATGTGCCAAAAGAAGTACTACTTCAAAAATAGGTTTTTACTCAAAAAATTATTAAATTTTGAAATAAGAAATTATTTCATCGAGTTTTCCTAATTCACTTTATGGCATCATAGTATACATAAAAGCAAAGGCAGCAATATCCAAAAAAAATAATAATGCAGTCGTCGAGGATTACTACTTAACAATGTACTGAATTCGTTATGTAATAGAAAACATAGATTTTAAATTTTTAGGAAACATGATTTTGAAGATAAACATAAACTCTAGAATTCAGTACATATTAAATTTAATCACAACGTCGAGATTACTTTTAAGTTTATGGCAGGATTTGGGATAAAATGCTCTTGAGAATGAGTAATGATATATACTCGAAATGTTGAGAGTTTAAAAGTTATTTTCTCCCAGAAAATAATTAGTTTTCTTCTCCCGTGAAAGCCTTAAATATAAACAGAACATATTCCGCGTTAGCATCTCTATTTAAAAAATATTCTTATTATAAACAGACATTTCAGACTAAAAATAAAAGAACGGTTAAAATGGGCCGCACATTCGTTCTGTTCTGTTCGAGTCATTCGAACAGAATCCGCCTTGTTAGTAGGTATTTACCAAATATTCAATTTTGTGAAGGCCGAAAATCTTAAATGTAACATTAATTTGATCCATTTGCTTCGGGTTTTGCCGGAATATTTACATATCATGTTTAGAGAATGTATTATAATAATATCTAGATTTCCTCCATCCATACCACAAAATATTTTGATTGCAGAAGAATTCATAATTTTTATTTGAAATAATTTATTAATCGCTACGAATGGATAATATTTATTTTTAAGCGAAAATTGTTTAAATAGTATTCAAGTGCGTGACAATGTATTTCATACATAAAATGACACATTTATGGCTTGTATCTCTTTTTTTGCGATACGATCTAGTAGGTAGGATAAGAGTTTGCTGTACCTACATATACATAAAAAATAGACATATATAGCGCCTAATTTCAATACTTCCTGATTGATTTCAGATAGTTTGGTTAAATATGCAGTTTTGTAGATTTTTGTCAACTACATGAAGAACATAAAGCCACTTAAATGAATTTATATTGCATCTTAAAAATTAGGGTTGATTCCAAATGCCCCAAAGAGGCTTTCTAAATGCGTATTTTTCATCCATAACTCAAAAACACTTAAAATCATTTAAGAGGGTTTTGGAATTTGAGAGCTACATAGATCTCTTACGATTTATCTACGGGCAAAGATATAAGCGTAAAAGTGTTTTCTTATACCTTACATTTATTATTTTTAAAAGTTAGATTAGATTTTTAGATAAAGAAGATGTTATTCAATTACTAGCTTTATACTATATATATATATATATATATATATATTTATATAAGATTTATACTAACTATAAATAAAATACTAAGAGTTATAAAAACAATCGATTAAACACCTATTCTGTATTCGCATTTTTTAAATAAAAATATATATTTATGTATCTATTATTGAAACAATGGACAATCGGTGCGACAAACGAAGATTTGATGCGACTACCTCGGAGAAATCCGAACCCAACCCATCAATGTCACTAAATACGAAGCGTCCTTTATCATAAACATTTTATTGCGTTAATAAATTGTACGAATTTATCGCCATTCGATTATTTATGTATTAATAAGCTTGTTATTGATTTTGTGTTTCATTATATTATAACTATAAAGACTTTTGTTTAAAATTCTGAAGTAATTTACAGTTTAACTTCAAAAATATTTTAATCTTAATGGTGTAGTATCTATTATTAAATTCAAATTTCAGGAAAATTTCTGAACTGAAAAAGTATTTCTACAAAAATACGAGAAAAAATGATATATTAATTTACGTATTTTTTTTTTAAATAGAGATGCGAACACAGAATGCGTGTCACATCAATTTTCTTACTATTCTCAAAATAAGCTAAACGCTTGTGCTATGAGAATAGGTGATGATGATGATAGAAATTGATGATTTCCTGGAAATGGGCTTGAACCACCGACCATCAGATTACTAGGCGAGCGTCATGACCATTACACCAACAAGCTACTCGTATTATGTCACATGATTACACATATTCATAAATACCAAAAATAAGACATATACAAATGTTTATATTTTAAAAGGTCATGTAGAACGTATGAGCGAGGAAAGGATGGTTAAGGAAGTATGTGGGGCGAGTGTTGAAAGCAGTAGGAATAGAGAAATCAAAATGTATACTAAAAATATTGGAAAATGGCTCTGTTAAAAGCTTCAACAACCGTATAGCTTGCATGAGAAGAAAATGGTGTACCAAGAATATGGCATCCTATTCTATCCTTCTTATTCTTCTTCTTCTATCCTCTTTGCCTACCCCTGTGAGAAAACGGCGTGATGGTTAGTTAGTTAATTAGTTAGATGATACCAAACATTTTCAGCAAATTATCTAATTTACGCCTGATTAATACTTATTAAATAATATTCTAACCTTTGTAAATGTAGGTTTAATTCAAGAAGAGCTAAAAAATATTTTATTTTCTATTGATTCAATAATTGCATAAAGCGTCAGTGTTCATTGAGAATTTTGAGAGAAGATTGAGAAAATATTTTATTTTCTATTGATTCAATATTTGCAAAAAGCGTCATTGTCTATTGAGAAGAATCAAAAATTTATATTTCAATAAGCTTTGAGGTTAAATATTTTTTTAATTAAAAAACAGTCCTTAGAGATTTTCCAAAAAATGATAATTTCATGAATCCATCTTTCTTTGTCATTGGTCAGTTTTTTTTTAGAATCATGTCCGTAAAAAAATTCTTAAATAATTCAATAAGTGGTGGCTTTGGGGAAAAAATTGTTGCCAAAATCTATAAAAAAAAATTGTCGCCGTGAATTTGTTATTTCCACGTTGCGTTTTATGGTGGGGGCATACCACATCAGAATCCAATTTCGCCTCATCAAAACATCGTTCCAACTGGTCCGTGCTCCCTCCTAATTTAACATTAAAAGACAGTTAGTCAGTGTGAAATGTAAGTTCTTTCGTGTGCACTCAGCCTACCGCAAAATGATCCATTAGAAACGGGTTCCTTTTCAAATTACGTACAAGGAGGTATGATATGTGAGCCCGTAATATTATATTATAACAAATTTAAAGACACAATCTTCTCTTGGGCCCACAAAATAAGTCCAATAAAAATATTGAATATGCCTACCTTGCACTCTCCTTCTAATCAATATATCTATACTAATATTATAAAGAGGAAAGATTTTATTGTGTGTTTGAATTGAATAGGCTCCGAAACTACTGAACCGATTTGAAAATTTTTTTCACATTCAGAATCTAACATTATCCTTGATGAACATAGGCTATAGAATATTTTCAAAAATGTTAGGGATCCGTATGAAAACTTCGATAATGTAACCCAAGGTGTGAAAAAATTACGAAAAAAAAACCTTATATTGCGTACGCTGCGGAAATTATTGTCAATAGAGCAAAGTAATGTACTACAGTTTTATAGAGGACATTAATATCTACAAAAAAGTCTGTTATGTTACAATAACTTACGTTAACATTAGATGGAAACATTGTTTTTTAGAGAACAGCGGACCCTTTGTTTTCCCTCACAAACTTATTTTTTACTTAATCCTTAACCCGTGCAACGCCGGGTACGACCAGCTAGTTTATAATATATATATATATATATATATAGATATATTACTATATATATATAGGATATATATATAAAGAAACCCGTGTTTCCCTATCCGCCAAGTTTTCTTCACAACCATACTATACTACTACCACCCCCTGGTGGTAGTAGTATAGTATGGTTGTGAAGAATACAACAACGATACGACCACCCCCTGGTGGTTATGGTGGTAGATAGCCTTTGGTGTCCCATTGAAAATATGCGAGTTTGGCTGGGGTGGGCTGACCGTGGATGGGAGTGGGTGACGAAAATGTGCATTCTAGCGCATTGTTTTGTTATGAGAAGGCCGCAAATGCTTCAGATTGTTCCAGAATGGGTTCGCCGACTGTCTGCAAGTCTAGAAGGTTCCAGAAAAATCCGGTCTAGAAAGTTCTGTAAGGAGAACGTTCTAGAAAATTCCCGAAAGTTTTATAAGGTTCTAAACTGAGTGGCGGAATGTGTCGGTGTGTCTAGAAGGTCCTGTACATTCGATAAATTCGAAGGAGAATGTTCTAGAAGGTTCGCGAAAGAGGTATGACGATCCAATCGGTGTTCTAAAATTCTAAAATTCTACGCGTGCGAAGCCGCGCGGGCACAGCTATTATCATAATATCACGGCTCCTTTCAAATATTCGCATTTTAAGAATTCAATCTACTATCATTATATTGTGCTAGGTAGGCGTTTTTTTGTTAAGATCGAGTGATGTATCATAATAATTTATTCCTCTTAAATAGTTACGGCTTTTCACATTCAAATTATGTTATTCAATTAAAGTGCTGCGTAGCACGCATTTACCTAAAACGTAAATGTGCCCTTAGAGTAAGTCACAAATTTATATTAATCGACACCATCGTGAAAACGTATATTAGTAATTATAAAAATAATACATTTTCCTAAATTTTGTCTTTATGACTTCATTCAAGATAATGCAGTAAAGTATTATAGATGCCATAAATATTTTATTTCAGTAATTAAGAAAAATGGTCCTTCGAGAAATTATCTTCACGTTGTTAGATGTCTTGTTTAGCTCGAATATTAATAACGATACAAAATATAGCCAACAACACAACAGAGAAAGATTAAGATAATAAAAGCATATATAGTAATTTTTCATTATCTTTCATAGATTATAGAAGATAATGAAGAATTATATAGATAGTTCAACGAATATTCTCCTCGAGATGTAAAAATAGGAGAGGTTATTTTCAAAATGTGATGATTCTGATAAAAAACGGTTAGTTATAATTGTTATTAAGATAATTTATAGAAGTCTCAGGGAGTGACTCACATTAAGTGATTTTTCTTTATTTTCTGTGATGTCTTCAATAGATATTCTTCGTCAAGATGCCAAAAAAATAAAATTAATAAATAATTTTAAAAAATTAAAATTATAAAAGTCTCACAGATTGACTCACATAAAGTGATTTTTCTTTATCTTCTGTGATGTCTTCAATAGATATTCTTCGTCAAGATGCAAAAAAATAAAATTAATTCGATATTTCATGTAAAAACACTTATTAATAATTGGTAATTAAGATAAATTAAACCTTATGTAATCACTTACGCCAGCTATTACTGGTCACAAGCCCTAGGTCATCGTGTAAAGATCATACGCATTTTCTTTATTAATAGTTTCGTCTCCGTGAGACTTCTAAATTTTATCTTGATTAATAATTATCCCTCTGTGCGAAGAATCCGGTATTTATGTTTTCAGAATATACACATATGAATATTGTTAGTAATACCCAATTGTATTTGATATTTAAATCATTTTATGATTTTATCCATAAACAGTTTGCCGAGATCTATATTATCTAACTCTTTTAACAAATGCTGTCATTAAAACTGTCTGCAACTTCCGCCGAAACACCCCAGAATAAAATACATAATGGCTTTCTTTCCATCGATCGGAATAAAAATATTGAACACAAACTTTAACAAAGTGAAATAAAAGTTTGGATGGCACGATTAAGTGGGGCCTTTTTTGATATTTTTTTGCGACGAGTATATTTTGCATAATTGTGTTTTCAAAAAGTCGGCGATTTTTTTTTACAACACCATGGATAATTTTAAAAAGTTTTTACTTTGCGATATAATTTTATTCAAGTGCTGCGAAATAATTATTTTATGAAATACATTTTCACACTGAATCACATATTAACTCAGCGAAATTATATCTAATGCTTTAACAACTGTGTCAATATATATAATATGGTATCAAATGAAAATACTATGAATTAAAACATCAACTTGTTTTTTACTATTTTCTTCAATAATCTATTTAATAGCCTTTTCAAAGTTGCTTAGCTTCGATAAAGTTTCATGAAACTATGTCCGATGAAATTAATATACAGTTTTTTTTATATATGGGGCATTTATAAATATGTATACATAGCAACGTAGACTCTTTTATATTAAGTAAGCTTATAAGGCCATTTTATTCATTCTGTAAGTTTTACTGGAGTAATTCAATTTTTTATTGCTCATAAACTGAAAAGTTTTTCTATTATCGAAAGAAATATACGAATAACATCAATGTATTTCTACGCAATCATATGAATTGTAGGTTTATGTAATGTTATATTGTATAAAATAATTTTGTTTATGTTAAAAAATATATTGGTTATTTTTCTTTTATTTATTTAATGTTTTGTGACTGAAAACTGCACACAAGAACGATAAAAATATTGATAAAAAAAATAACTTACCAAGTGCAATTTTTTCTC
This sequence comes from Agrypnia vestita, assembly GCA_016648135.1. NCBI lineage: Eukaryota > Metazoa > Arthropoda > Insecta > Trichoptera > Phryganeidae > Agrypnia > Agrypnia vestita. The sequence continues at coordinate 59,504 of JADDOH010004202.1, forward strand.
CGGATGACATTTGACCACGGCTTGGCGTTGCCATGGTAGTGGCAAAAAATAAGGCGGCCAAGATTAGCGCCGCCATGACTTTAGTCCAACTCAGGCTCGTCACAAATTAAGTCCTCCCCGAAATGAAAAAATTAACCTCGCGACGAAAAAAAATGTAAACAATTTTATTTCCTCATCGCGCCCCCTCTGCCGATTCAAAACACGGGACGCCGATTTCTTATTTGAAACTTCAACTGTTTTGTATGCGTCGGGGCGGCGCGGGCGCGGGTGGGGGGCGACGCGGTTTTTAACGTGGCTCCTCGGCGCCGTCGCAGAATCCGACGGCGGACGTCGGCTTGAAGCAACGCTCGCAGTGGAACTGATCAGAGGCTGTCTGGACCTACGGAGCGGTGAGAGTAGCGATCAAAAGCCGAGCAAGTATAACCTTGCGCGTGCGTACACTTTCCGCCACTCCGCCGCTCTCCGCCAATTTAAAACGCTCCTGTAAACGTTACTACTTTATTTTACGCAAAAATAAAAACGTCTTTACGCGCAATCTGCCCGGTTTTTAATAACTTATCCCGAACAGCGTTTTTGTTTGTCCAAAAAAAAAATTAACGAGTTTTTAAAATTTTGCTTAAATTTCTCTCGGTAAGTAGGGTTAAAAAAATACACAAAACATATTTATAATATTACTCCGACAAAGAACGAGAGACAAACGCAAGCCACGTGACGTCACGGCGCCCTCCGACGCCTCTCCCCCTTGTCTTACCCTTCCCGCCCCGAAGAAGGTGGTGTATTATGACTGATCCGCACCAAACAAGGCGAAATAAAATTACAACCACTTGTCCACGAAGTGTTTTGTATTATTTTGATACGGAAGCGATCACCATTATGTTGGAATGCTCCTTTCGATAGTGTGGTCCGCTTTTCGGCCGTCTGTTGTCATTGTTGTATACGGAGCATGTCGTAACTGGCTCGCGGAGTCGCCTAGATGCGGCTTACGAGGAAGGGAAAAATTGTGGAGTCTGCTGGTACGCTGCGTAACGCCGCCGCGAGCCGGAGATTTGTGTGCTGAAAGTCAAAAGACAGCGGGCTATTCCTAAAGAAGTCCTTTTCTAACAAAGTAATGGGAATTTTTTCTGCAACTGCGAGACACATTTTTGCTTAAATTTTCTCAAAAACACATATTTTTAAGTTGTTGTTCTTAAATCTCACGGATAGGACAAAATATTTTCGCAAGTGATACAATCCAAAATTTAGATTCATCCTTCTTTTTGATTTTGGTAGATAAATGTTTTATAAGAAAAAATAATGAGTAGAAATAATTTTCTTATGGTTTTGTGTAATATTAAAATTAAAGAATGAATTAATGTGTTATATCAATTACTAAAAAAATTAATTTGGTATAAAATGATCTTAATATTGGTTGTACGTTGTGAAGAAAGGTACTTTCTAGATATTTTTTTTCAAATTTTTAGGTAATATTCAACTCATAATTCAGTAGGTACACACATGATTTACTGTCACATAACGTTACATGGGGCTATTGTTAGTCAGCTTATCCGCGGACTCTCCTTTTCCCAATATATATTACTAGCTATGCCCGCGCGGCTTCGCACGCGTAGATTTTTAGCACGCTGTTTGGAATGTCATAGAACTTTCGCCAACCTTCTAGAACATTCTCCCTCCAGAACTTTCAAAAAATTTATTGAATGTACAGAAACCTTCTAGACACGCCGACACATTCCGCCACTCAGTTTAGAACCTTTTAGAACTTTCGGGAATTTTCTAGAACCTTCTCCTTCCAGAACTTTCTAGAGCAGGTTTTTCCGGAACCTTCTTGACTCACCGACACAGTCGGCGCGCCTATTTTGAAACAATCTGAAGCATTTTCGACCTTCCCATAACAAAACATTGTGCTAGAAAGCACATTTTCGTCCGCACAGCCACCCCCACCAAACTCGCGTATTTTTGATGTGACACTAAGGGCTATCCACCACCATAACAACCGCTGGGTGGTTGTGGCTGGTTGTGGAGAAAACTTGGCGGATAGGGAAACACGGGTTTCTTTATATATATATATATATATATTACTTCACTTGGATTAATCACTATTAATTCTTAAATCATCCAAATCTGGGGATACGATTTTCCTTATACAGAATGTTGAATGTGAATTCTTCCACACCTACTCTAATATGAGGAATTTTCGATCCAGAATAATTCTGAATGGTCACCCGTGTAACAAAAGTGTCCACACTATTTGATCTACTTTAATATTTCTTTTAGACATTATATTAGTATCGATATTATATTAGTATTAATATACACAATATATTAGTATTGATATTAAATATATTCTGCGTATTTCAAATCAAATATAATGTTTTTTGTCTTCTGATTTCTGTCTTCTGTAAGGTGCAGCACCAGGGCTGATGATGATCCCTGCAATGGAATCCGAAACGTTGGCCAAAAAGGTCGTAAAAACACGGGATAATACCCCAGAAGACAAAACCAGAAGATTATGAGTGGCAGTGAAAACCTAAGAACTCTCTTTAGTATTTTTTTGTATTTTTTGGGCACTTACTATGTAACAATTTCTTTCAGACATTTCTTTGATGAGTTTAAACGTATGTTAAATTTGTTACTTATTTATAAGTAACAAATTGTACACAAATTTAAACTCATCAAAAAAATTTAAATATATTGTATAATCGGGTCCTTACTCATCAGAGAAGGTTCCTTAACCTTTCCCATGCGGTGCTAAAATTAAAATGCGCATTTCCGTGCTGTACACTTAGTGTATATGTACCTTTTCGACTTTTAAGTCGGATAAATATGAATATTTTACATTTTTACTTGTATTGTCAATTGGCCGAATCCGGCACCCTGCGCACAACGCACTGCGCACTACGCGCCACTCTCCTCTATTATATAATACAAACACTTGCTGATAAATTAACCTCAATTTCTTAGAGAAAACATTTTACTTTGTTTTGTCTAGTAAATATTCATATATTGTAATTATTTTATTGAAATAAATATATTACGGAGGAATACCTAAAATATGATCTTTGTATTTAATATTTTAACATATTATGTATTCACATAATTAGAGGTAATGTCAAACAAGTTAACAACACCGGAGAGGAAAGGTTAATAGTACGAATTGCGGTCTTACTTGAAAACTTGAAATGCAGAATGAAATATAAAATTTCGTTCTACATATTATAATTATTATACAGAAACATAGAAAAATGAAAACTTCTTGTAAAATTAGCGAGTGAATTATTTCACCGTTTATTTTAATAGCGTATCTATTTACTTTGCTACCAAACTAAATATCACATGATTGGTGCAACAATTTCGTCTCGCCGCAGGACTCTTCTGTCAATGTTTAGTCATAAATACAGAATAAACAGGCACCGTCTAACAAACCGGGGACTAACGCAAACATCACAAAAAAATATGAAAATCCGCAACGCGCTTGCTCTCGAGAGGTACTGGAAATAAGGCTAGCTACAGATGTCAGTGAAGAGTGAACTTAAAGTAAATACTTACCGGGTGGGGAGGGTAGTAAAAACTCGCGCGAGAGCACTCTTACTCCAGCGACAAATTTACTCCCTCTGTCCTTCTGTTTACATTCAGGACCGGATCAAAAAGTAGACTTATTGTGCTTTGATCTGACAGATCAAAGCCTTGCGCATTGAGGGATGCAGGTGGAAATCTTTGATATTACGACTGTGATTAAAAAAGAAAAATTCGATTCATTCTTGGAGAAATACTCAACGGCGAATATATATATTTTTTAGATTAGCTCTGCGAATCGTCTTGAATCCTTTGGTCCGTAATTAAGCGTCAATTATGAGCTCTATATTTTAATGTCATTATATAATTCTTTATGTAAGATTTATTATATATAGTATATATATATATAATATTTTAATAAATAAATATATAAATATATATATATATTTATTAAAAATCTTTAATAATCATCTGTGTCACTCCATTCATTTTGAAAATATTTGATAATATATAATATATAATAATACTTGATAACATTATTATATATATTTTATTTGTATTTTTAACTTGGGTTATTAATTATGAGATGTATTCCCTAATTCCCATAATTATAATCTAACAAAATAAAGAGAAAAGTCTGCCATTCATAACTTAATATAATTATTGGATAAATAAATAAATATTGCAAAGGGTCACAATGACATTTTCTTATTAAGCTTCATTACTCACACATTTTGTATAAAATTATAGAAGAAATAGATTTATAGAGATCAATTCTTAATGCATACAATGTACCAGTTTGTGCCAGATAAATCGATTAAACTGTTTGTTTAATAAAAAATTCTTAAATATTTGTACTACCGTCCTTGTCCCACCCTCATTTTCTTACATTGTACCAACCCATTCATTAATTTTCGTTAGCTTCTTATGTTTAATAAATAAATATTAAAATATATGCTAACAAATATAAAACATTTAAGATGTTTTAACAATCTGCATAAATATTCTAATACGTATCAGTAGAAACAGTCAAAATAACTTTGGATTTTCTTTTATGAAATCTTATTAAATATTTTAAGTAAATGCGTTTTTATTTACTATATATTATTGTAATAATTTTTTTATTCTTATTTTATATTTGTATTTTCTCAAATACGTCATTTGTTTTATCGTTCGTAAGATTCATTGGCTTTGTTCTGAAATAATTAGTATCATACAATTTATAACCCGTCAACAATCACGGTTTATTTTTGAATTTCAAATTTACATTAATTGATATTTTTTTTAAGTAGAGATATGAAGACGGAATTCGTGTCACATCAATATTCTTACTATTTTCAAATTAAGCTAAAATGCTTGTGCTATGAAAATAGGACTAACTTGCTTGTCTGGAGTGAGATTCGAACCTGCAACCTTTGGATCACGAGGCGAGAGTCCTAACCACAAGACCAACAAGCTACTGGTTATTTAGTTATATTAGGTCCTTACATATGAAATTGTCGTTTAGTATGGGAGGAACATAAAGCCGATTTTTTTTATTATAATATATTTATTTAATCAAAGTATGTACCATTGCTATCTATGCACTTTTGCCATCTCATAGATAGTTCATCGATCCCTTTACTAAAAAAACCATTCGGACGGGAATCAATAAAATCTTTGAAGGCGGTTTGTACTGCCCCATCGGAGTTGAATTTTTTCCTTTGCAAGAAGTTATCCAAATTTCGAAAAAAATGGTAATCTGTTGGGGCAAGGTCCGGAGAGTGCGGTGGATGTCTTAGACATTCCAATTGAAGCTCCTCTAATTTGGTAGCCGTCTGTTGTGCAGTGTGTGGTCTAGCGTTATCATGAAGCAGCAGTGGCCTAGAGCGATTAACCAGCCTCGGTTGTTTAGCAGCTAGCTTTTCCATCATGGTTTGCAGTTGCTGACAATAGACATCTGCCGTAATCGTCTGGCCAGATTTAAGAAAGCTGTAGTGAACGACACCAGCACTAGTCCACCAAACGCTCACAAGTAACTTTTTTGGAGTCAATTTTCGCTTGGGGCATGGTTTGGCTGGTTCGGCAGGGTTCAGCCATTGCGATGAGCGCTTCCGATTATCGTACAGGATCCACTTTTCATCACAGGTAATGATTCGATTTAAAATCCCTTCATTATTGTGCCGGTTGAGTAATGCAACGCAGCAGTCAACGCGCGTTTGTTGATTTGCTTCACTCAATTCGTGAGGTACCCACCTTTCAAGCTTTTTCACCTTACCAATTTGCTTCAAGTGGATTAAAACAGTTTTATCACTAACACCGCAGCCTGCAGCTACTCGGATGTGGTTTGCGATGGATCCGCTTCCACAATAGCCTTCAATTCTTCATTATCAACTTTGGTCTCCGGCCGTCCACGGGGCTTGTTCTGCAGGTCAAAATTTCCAGAACGAAAACGTTGGAACCAAAAACGCACTGTGTTTTCTTTTGCGGCACCGTCGCCGTACACATCATTAATCCTTCGAGCCGTTTCTGCAGCACTGGTGCCACGGTGGAACTCGTACTCGTAAATAACGCGATATTTCAAGTTTTTCATTTTGTAAACTGAGTGACGCAAAGAAAAAAACATTTGAGGAAAAAACAAATGAATTATAATTTTCAAATCACAAATACATGAGTAAATAGCTGTATAAATTTGGATTTGGAATTCCTAACCAAAGAGAAGATATTTGAGATCAAATTTGCCAGTACGGCAAAACGCCAATTTCATATGTAAGGACCTAATACATTAATTAGTCAAAACAAAAAAAAATGTATTGGGAAATAAATCTTTAATTTAAAATTTTATGTGTACCTACTATTTGAAACCGTACTAATTTTGAAAACCGGTTAACCCAAACATACCTAAGGCACATATGCAAGATCAGCTATCATTTTAAATTTTAAACTGGAATGAAATCAGCTGCAGGATTTTACTTACGGTTATGTATGGACATTTGAAATAAGTATTATTGGGTAAAATAAATATTAGAATGTTAGAAGTGTTCAAAATTGGAACACGCACTTAAAGAATTTCTTGCAGGACAATCAATAGCAATTAGTTACATACAATTGATTTTGATGGTGATAAATAAATTAGTTTTTTATATTATGTTTAAATTAAATATTCCGATAAGTTCATATTCATGTCACCATACTGCCACGCCTGTTGTGGTTTTGTATATCAATATGAATTGAATTATATTATACGAAGAAGATATACATCTTATTAATCAAATTATTATTTTTCTCTACACGCCGTCTCTGAACGGAGTTTGTCATTCATAATGGTGATCTTTACATTGGATACTTGGACATGAAGTAATTCAACTGACCTGCACCAAACGGTATATTAAAGGCATGAACTCCTTGTATGATTTAAGTATTGTTATTGTATTGTAACACAAGTTATTGTACCTATGCTGCGCTTATCTTACTTCATGACTTGTGCGACATATCGCATTTTATTGTATTGTAGGCATAATTTTCCAGCATTTATTTTCATATAGTAGAATTTCTGCATTAGCTAGAAAGCTCAGGCTGATATAGTCATTAGGCTGAAGGAAGGCTAAAGGAAGAAATTATATCCTTTATATTCAATAAATTAAGCATTGTTTCGTTTACAGTTCATGATTCACAAAATGATTTATACACAACGTTTTATTCCACTAATTTGAGTTATATAAGCCTAAACGCTTTCAACGGGCACAACCATCATCTTCAGAGGCAATATTAGAACTATTTGTAAATCAATATCCTTTATATTCGTATGAGCATCCGACTTTACGAAGGGTTAACTTACTAAACCAAAAAAAGATAATGCAATATCGAACACTTCTCACTCGCAAATCCCAGTGCGATGCCACGGAACTTAACAAATAATAATAAAATAATACCAGATAACCGAAGAATGGGCGAGGTTAAAGAAAGTAGAATTTCAGAAACGGCATCCAGCTCCTGATATCTTAAGGAAAGTGAATGTTGTTATATTACAAGACAATGTTGAGGGATGTATAGTACTCTTTTGTGACTGCGGTCACTTACTTCAGAGTATATTTACATATACTTAAGAAAAATAAATAATAAAAATAAAATAGTCCTATATATTCAAACAAGTGTTTAAAACTCATCCAATTAAGTGGTTTAATCATCTATCTTCGTTAATCAAACACCACAACCACACAAACTAAAAGCCGCTTTTTAATAATTGGCTTGAAGCGTCAAAAATTGTTTGATGTTTTAACTTTAATAGACGATCGCTATGAGAAAATAATTAACTCACTACATAATATTAGTATAAAAAATATTTCTGTATATTTAAATAATTTACAGTGCAATAGCTCTACGGCATTCCATATCTCAAAATTGTAAGAATATTTATTTTTCTCTTTGGATACTCTTTTGAAAAAAAATATCTTCAGTACAAAATGGTCAGGAAATCATATTTCAAAGAAATTGCAACTGTACACATAATTACGTATATGTGTACTCGTAAAAATAAAGAAAAATTTCATACTTAATTATTGTATATATAAAATTATTTGTTGTTTATTGTCCTTGGTCTGAATATTAGAAATGATTTATTAAGAACGTTAAATAGGTATATTAAGTTAAGATTACTAATAATAATAAGGTCACATTATAATATTTTAAATAAGCTTCCGCCTTTGTGGATAATACCTGGATTTACTATATTACTAGTATTTAAAAATTATTTTGGACGCCTTTACTTTTTATATAACAACAGCAGTCATATTAGGTAACAGGGCATTGGGGCTACCGCAATTAGCGTCGCACTTTATGCTGCCCTGAACATCTTGGCAGGCCTTGGAGTTCAGCCGAATGTTTTCTTCATACTCACACAAAAGAAATTATTTTTATATTCACTTTTATTTCGTTATAATAACACAATAAAATGGTTTTAATTCACCCGGAGATATTTATTTCGTTAACTGTGTGTGTTTTAAAAATGTACTAGGAATATGAATATATTTCCATAGCGTGAAATGTTATATTCAGACCATGAGGTTACCATATAGTAAAGTTACCAACGCTATTAGCAGTGACTAAAATATAGATTTTTTAAATATTCTTATATAAATTACTTTATACTATACATAGGCACATAGAGTAGAGATTACTAGTACAAGAAACATTTATACGATCGATAAGATTACAAAAGATATACACCTAGGCAATGCTTTATAAATTGTTGTCTACTTAAAACATCAATACATACGAGTATAAAAACGCACGCGATTTTCAAGACGTCATCATGAATTATTTATGTTTGTAAATTAATGATTCATGCTTTGATTTTAATTATTTTTTATAATGGTGATAAATTTTTAATGTATCTATACTCCGTAACAGATTGGTTAAAACTAAACTCAAATTAATAATTGCCTAATGAATACAATTATTATCCTTGCTTTTACCTTCCAAGAATAAGATCGAGCTCTGGTGAAAGAAAGTTGTTGTTTGTGTATAAGTATAAAAATATATAATACATTTTGATATTTAATGGATAAAAAATTTGCTATTTCCACCCCTTCCGATCTTAAATTCAAATATTGTCTGACCTTGGCTCCGGTTCTGCCCCGTAACCTTAAAGTACCAACCCCGTACTGCCTATACCCACAGATTCTTCCTCTGTTTCTTGTTAGGCTAAAGATTGTTGACATTTAGCATTTAGAGTCAACTTAACGCGGTTTAAATTACGCAAGGGGTATCTTTTTTGGTTCCGCTATCCCTTATGGTGTTTGCATCTCGTGGATTAAGTTGAGCCCTAAATTTTATAAAAGCCCGCCTTGTTTGTACGGTAGAACCCAGGCTGCATAATGTTACCTATATTAAAATACATTATTTTATTAGCATTTCATGTCATTTTTTTGTGAATCTAAAAGCATTCTAAATATTAGATGAATCAAATAGAGAGATGCACGGAAAAAATATGTATATCCAGAAGATTATTGACCCAGGCTGCATAATATTACCTATATTCATTAATATAAATTGTTTCTTCTTCAAACACAGCAAAATAATTTTGTGGTGACATTATTAATATAAGTAATAGAAATTAACTTTGTTTTCATCATTTTTTTATTGAAAATATAAACATGTTACAGAGCCCAATTATATCAATTTATATATTAATTTAGTATAAAATTGTATCCTAACGAAGAGGCCATGGGCTCTGAAACATGTTGATATTTTCAATAAAAGTCTGGTGAAAACAAAGTTTATTTCTAATATTTATATAATATACATTGTTTTGTTAGCAATTTATGCAATTTTTTGTTATACTAATATATGAAAGAATTACAAATATTAGATAAATCAAAGAGAAAGATCAATAAATTAATAATAAATCGTGTTCAGCTAGCTATTAATCAATAATTTTAAATAAATGCAAAAAAATAAAATAAATAAAAACCAGATATATCTATCAAAAAGAGGTACGAAAAATCAATCAATGAAAAAAATATTTGGTATGATCGGGATACGAAACCTGAGTATATTCTTATTTAACCTAAAAGTAACTTATTAATATTAAATAAATTTTAGACCTTATTTCTAGATTAATGCAATGAATTCCAAAAACCGCTAGATAAACCCAGAATAGAATAAAAGATTTTTATCAAATTTCGGATTAGCCTTGAAAAAATTATATATTATATTTTATTTTCTATATATCTTTCATAGAAAAGATGATGGTCATTAATAGGTAAATCTCATTTTTTCGTGTGGTTCAAATTTTAGAACGTAGTTGATTCGACATTTCTCTCAATTATGTTGATATAATAATAAGAAAGATTTTCAGAGGACAAAAATCTAACCCAAAAATGTTTGGTTTTAATCGAAAGATTATGTCGAAATTAAATGTCACGATTAAAACCAAATATTTTTTTTATTGATTGACAGGTTTCGTATCCCGATCATACCAAATATTTTTTTCATTGATTGATTATTCGTACCTCTTTTTGATAGATATATCTGGTTTTTATTTATTTGCATTTATTTAAAATTATTGATTAATAGCTAGCTGAACACGATTTATTATTAATTTATAAAATTTTGACTTGTGTGTGCAAAATTCTTTCATGTTGTAAAACTTGACGTTGCATGTTATCGTTATATATAAGACTAAAATTTTTAGCATTCCTATTGTGAAAAGATTCAGGTAAGAAAACAGAAAAAGTCGATAATTTATACCGTATACATTAGGGTTCTACAAAAATATATAACATTGTTTAGGTATTTTATTTTTTTGGGGCATCCTTTCATATACTTTTATATGTCTAAAAACTTACATGTTTTTTTTCAGATTTTTAAAAGTATTTTTGGTGGTCGATAGCTATTAGAATGATTAACCAAAAAAATTAAGTTGGTATTTTAACTGTAAAGATACATTTTTTTTTACTTGCGTTATCTGTTTTCTGCCAAAATCCCCCTAACATAAATGTCATAATATCAACACATTTTTATCAACTGCAAGTGTACATCTACAGAAAACATTTCAGGTTGGATAATATAGCGTAAGTCTGGCGGTCGCTGGCTCCCACTCTATTAGATTATAGGATATCGTCTTGAGGCTAATTTCTTACTAGCGCATCCTCAGACTCTTCTCAATGGTTCCAGGCAGACCTCATTGGGTCACTTTCCTCTCGTCACTACTCGGGGGATAACTGCGGGCTCCCACGCAACTCATCTGCTCATCATCAATTTATCTATTAAAGGAAACACATTATTTTTGTGAAGTTGCAATTTCAGAAAAATTTCTGTGAATTATTAAACAATTTTTATTAATTAATTAGAAAAGACATACAGAAAAAAATCAAATAATAAATGGAATAAAAATGTTGATCAATTAAAAAGAGACTACATATATAAGGTCGAAAATTTTCATTAACTTACCAGACTGTCATGGCGAAATTGGATAACGCGCCATTCCCGGATAAAATTGGAGGTCCGTGATTCGAGTCCCGGTGACAGTTAAAATATTTTTTCGTTAATTTGATTTTTTCTGTATGTCTTTTCTAATTGATTAATAAAAATTGTTTATCAATTTATCGGTTAGCGAAGTTCAAAGGCGAGATTAAGATCACTAGAGATGTCAGAAATTGAAGTTTAAATGCATGTTGGAAAAAAGCTAAATTTTTCAATTCCTTAAAATCTACGTTACTTTGTATAATATGCATTCAAAAGGGCAAAAACTTGTAATCAAAAACATTTAATTGTCATCAAATGCCAGAACACAATTTATCTTAGTAATTTTAATTTTCTTGGTAACATTCTTGTAACGGAATACGAACAAAAGTGCTGCCTTCTCTGAGCATTATTTATCTCGAATTTCCAAGGTATTGACAGGACAGAAACAGTCTTTCATTAATAATAAGTGATGATCATTAATGAGTTATAACGATAAGTGACACCATCTCCAGACATTGTCTCTAGTTCTAAAGGTATTTATAAGTACATAGCATACTACTGCCATCTGGGGGATTATTACTATATTTAAGTAGGTTGGTACCAATTTTTATAGTGGTGAAAACAAAGTAATTTGTGTTTTATTTTAAATAAGTTATAATTTAAAATACAAAAGCACATTCGGAATGGTTAGGTACATTATTGAAACATTAAGTCTCTGTCAATGTCGGGTGCCAACTCAAATACTTGCCAACAGGAAAATTTTAAAATGTGTTTTATGAACCATCTTAAAAATGTGTTTTAATTATTAACAAATAAAAAGTACGTACGTCGGTAAAACAGTCTGCGTTTAAGACATTTCATTGCATTCGATAGAAATGCTTTTTTGGTATTTTTTCTTAAGTACAGATTATACAACTTTGTATGGGTTACTTGTATTTTTGGCACAATATTGGTTATATTTTAGGCCAAATACATACCCATATAAAATGTGAATGTGGCATGGCGAATATGTGCTAGTATCGCTTACTTACGTACTTATTTTCTTACTTACTTACTTACTTACTTAATTGCTTACTTACTTACTTACTTACCGCGAGGGTAGGCAGAGAGAATAGAGTGCCATATTTCTCTGTCCTGTCACACAACTCTCACCAAATCCAAATTCATACATACTTGCATGCAAGCTCGACGATTGTTGAGGCCCCTAATAGGACCGTCTTCCAGTATCAGGTTAACCTGGTACATAAGAATCATACCAAACATTCCGTGTCTAGTTTAACCTTACCAATGTATATAGGTAAGTAAAGTAATGAAATAAAAAAAAAATATATATATAATGTGTAAATGGTATAAAATTTATTATTTAATTAAATATATTAAATATTTTTCTCTAAACCTTTATTTTTTATACTTTTAATTTATTTTACACATCGTAAAACTGTTCTCTAAAATTGCAACATCACAACAAAGTATATTTTCATTAAAAAAATGAGCATGTTTTTTTAAATGTAATATAACCAAAATTCGTTGATTACTACAGGAACTGAAAGAACAGCTGAATAAGAGCCATCTCTTATAACCTTCGTGGAATACTGATAATCAAAGTGTTGGTTCAGAGTTAGGAATGGTTGTCGAAATTAGATCAATATTCTGGTAATGTAGCAAGCACGCTTGAGAGGCGAGACTCCGACGTGAGCCAATATTAGAAGCTCCCCTTCTCGAGGACGCCGAAGGCCAGATATATAACCAAAGACACAGTTATATCAGTTTAAAGTGAAGTACGATTCGACTATATTACTTTGTTACTTGCAATTCAAAACAAGAACCCAAAAATATTTATTCGACGAACTATCCGCCATTTGATCTGATTGTGTTATATTTTTGTCAAATTCTTCGAATAAAAAACGAAAAACATAGTTATATCAGTTTAAAGTGAAATATGATTCAACTTTATTTAATTTCAATTCAAAATAAAATCCCAAAAGCATTATTATCTGCCATTTGACTCGATTGTATTATATTTTTGGCGCATTTTTCGAATAAACAGCTCATAAAAGCCATGTTGATCTCGCAATTTGTTCAAAGATATCTATATCATCACCAACATTATCTGTATCACACATCTATATCAATCACAGAATGGTAAATATAAATTTCGTTATCATCACTTGAGTTTAATTTTATTTTATATCTTACCACCGAGTTTCGAGAGGATATTTTTTTTTATCGACAGGTGACGTGGAGATTATAATACGGTTAAAACTCGAGTAGTATAGCTTATGTTTTCTATCCTATTTATTTGACAACACAAAAAGTGGCAACCCACGACCAGAAAGAATGCTAAAGTAAGAGCATACATATTTCAAAAAAAGGCTGTCAGAAGATTTTGTTTGAGATTTTTAGTTGAGGTACAGGAGTGAAAACTACAAACTGATGCATAACATGTCAATTTACAATTTTTAACATATTGCATTAATTAAAACAAAATCATACATACTAATATAAAGGTTCATAAATATATAGGTTCATCATAAAGCATAACTAAAGCATAAAGATGGAGGGGTTTAAACTACAAATTGATGCATATCATGTCAATTTACAATTTTTAACATATTGCATTAATTAATCATGCATAATGGCATATAGGTTCATAAATATATAGGTTCATCATAAAGCATAACTAAAGCATAAAGGTGGAGGGGTTTAAACTACAAATTGATGCATATCATGTCAATTTACAATTTTTAACATATTGCATTAATTAATCATGCATAATGGTATATAGGTTCATAAATATATAGGTTCATCATAAAGCATAACTGATTTAGTATCGCATGTTCCACCACGACGGCACTCAATTTAATAAATATTGACGAATTAGATAACCAATACTTTGTTTCTCATAAGTCAATATTGAATGAAGATACAAGAATAAGTCATAAGTCTTGTTCTTTATTGATCCTTTTTCTTCATATACTATCTTACATTGAAGCTTGGCGTCTTGTTGCAGTAAGCTAGTTATCCTATGTAAGATGGAGAACATCACCGTCATTTTGCTACTTATTCTTCTTCTTCTTCTTGGTACTGTCGCAATTTACTGCCTAGGTAGACTTTTGGAATCGTTTTTCTCAACTCTAGTGTTCTTCGGTTCTGGCTGTCACTTTCATCTAAATCATTTCTCTGCAGGATTTTGGCACATTTAGTGATTCATGAGTTTTAAATCTTCCTGGATGGTTATCGTTGAAGATCCAGAGTGTGATTTCCTTTGGTTGATTGTTGTCATTTTTTTTCATGCGTCGAAATATCTATTTTAATATTATTGTTAATGTGTTTTACCCAAGAGAGCCCATGTTACAATTTTTTTTCAAAATACATATTATCTAACAGATGAAAACAGCAAAGTTAACAAAGATTTATCTGTTCTTTTAAAAGAATAAGTGCTTACTTAATTAAATTAATTGGTAAAGAAATAAAAACAAACTTTTCTTAAAAAAAAACACTTGAGTTAAAATATAGCTACTGAGACAACGATTAGTGACAAAAAAGAGCTAAATCGTTTGAGTACGTAAACAGCGAGTAAAACATTTATTGGCAATAATTCAAAAAATGTTGACGTAGACTTAAATAAATAATCCGGCGGATATCGTGGACATGACGTACTGATTCGATATAAGCAATTTCCGTAGGAGAGATATGGCTAACCGATTCTCCATACTGCATCTGAACATGTACAAATGGGAATCACGCAGTGTCCCAGGATTGCTCCTTGTTTCACATCACCGACCTTGTCAAATAGAGATTTACCCGTAATAACCTGTCAGTCCATTTGTATTATAGATAATATATTAATGTTATGGACTCAAGGCGCATTTTACAAAAGCTATATTTTATTTTTATTTATTATATATTAATATTTAGGGTAAAGTGATAATAAATGTGTTATTACAGAGAAAAACACGGCTTAACTAAGAAATATATTAAAATTAAAAAGTTGAAGGAGCGTGTATTCATGTAAGCGCGTTAGAAGTTATACTTCTTTGGCGTGATAAATATTTATGTATTTGTTAAAAATGTATATTAATACAATAAGACGATGCATATGAAGATGATGAATATGATTAACATTACTTCAATGTAATTAATGTTTGTTTATGAAGTTGTACATGTGTAACTATTGATTTGTGATGGTTAAAATAAAAGATAAGTGTCTTCAAAATGACGTCTAACGATGATTTGAAAACATTTACCACCGCAGCATCGCATATGATGTAACGATTCAAAAAACGTGTGCATTTTCAAAAAAAGTCCACGTGCCTACCTACTTTCATGCTTTATCAATTTTCGGCCTAGGACGATTCCATATTCAAAAGCTTAGAAACCATACAACTTTGACATCCGCATTGAATGTCGAATGAATTAATGTGTTTTTACTTCCTTTCTTTTAACTCGTGGCGTCGGCTTGCTTGCTTATCTGTCGAAAAAACTTTGGATCGATTTTTAACCCTTTTCTCGTGATCCTTTCGAGCTGAAACTTTACAGACAGACTCGTGGCGACAATAAAAACGATAATTACAAACTACTACTAACAAGTTTTCGTTTAAAAAAATTAATAATTTTAGTATAATTTTGAATTTTTCGAAATTTTTTATAGCTCGCTTTCGTAGCGTCGCCCGACTCAAGCCCAACGTGTAGGTTAAGCGCCAAACACGTTTCCTCTAGTAAATGAGAAAGGGAGTATAATAAAAACTTGTTTTTTATGGGTTAGTTTTTTTGTTTTGAAAATCGACAATAACGTCGTTTTTGCAATAAATAATTTCTCTAATATCACTTTCAATAAACAGTTCTAATTTTCAATTCAATAACCACCATTCGTCGGCTTTTGAATTGGGCATATATATGATTGCACTCCATTCAAGAAGGTTGACTATATATTATTAATTTATATTACTTGAACACTCCGCATCTCCGCTAGTACGCGCAGCCTGCGCGTGCGCAACTCCCTTTACAATGAAAATCTTACTCTCAAAAGATGCGCCAAAAGAAGATAACTTCAAAAATTGCAACCAATTTTTTATTTTAAAAATATAGATTTTCAGGTGTATTCTAATAGATATGTTTCATAATTCGAAAGAATATCATATATACGTTAGAAGGAATATTGCAAAAAAACTCTACTTAAAAAAATAAAATATAGAGTTATTGTAACCAGTTACGAAAATTGTGTATAATTACTTGTCAATGAGAAAAAATCAACAGCTATCTCTATCAGAGACCATAGTAATATATGAAAGGTTCTTGTTTCAAACGAAGGTATATTATACAGAACTTTCAAAATTTGATAATGTGTGGATGTTCTTATTATAGAATTGGTGAACGTTGCATTGTGTAGCATTGTGTTAAGCCAGCTCATACAGGTATAAAATAAGCCGGATTACCAAAGTGTCCCTAAAACTGAGTACAACTTTGATGTGTAAATTTTTTATTTTATATTTAAAAAATGCCTGAATGTTTTTTATTAGTTATTATTGCACAATTTTTTTGATATCCAGGTTCAGTCTTTCTTTGTGTCTAAGAATTTCCATTGTCCAGATTGAAGACCCATAAAAATTTGAAAACTTTTTACAAAAATTCGCTGTCGGTTATAAATACGATCAATAATCTTTGTATCATGTCATATTCATGTGCTATGTGACACTATATTTCACAACCTAATCAATAAATGGTAATTATTATTCTAAAGACGCCGGTGTGTGGTCCTAGTATTCGTTTGAGTGAAAATATTATAAAGTGAGTTAAAATATCGTCTTAAATTCTATAACCTCAGTTGGTAACAAAGTTCATTTTTTGAACCTAAGTTCTTGATCACTCAAGCCTGAATTCTGAAGAAAACGCCACGTATTAGCAATTATATCCTATAACATTTCACATGTGATAATAAGTAATTTTGTAAGTCACAAGAATCACCTTTAGCGTGGAAATAAGTGTTGAGCCACTTACTGTGTGATTTGGTTTGTGGGCAAGATGTATCATTAGGCCCCTGTTTGTGGCTAAACGGTTGCTGGTGAATGTTTTTCCTAGATTCCGACAAACTTTTTACAGTCTCAATTGGAAGATATGGATCTCAAGTATCTACTCTTTACCAAGGCGGAGCTATGTGCCACGCGGAAAGAGGAACAATGGGTTTATTTTATTGCAGATAAAAAATTCGGGCTCCTGACACGGTGACATCAATAATTGGGCGGTGAGATCAAACGCCTCTTAACATTTTCCTTCAGGGCTGTCTTTGCGAATCTTCGCGAATAATCCGCGTTTTATCGACAAAACGATAGAATCAGTCGGGTAATTAATGAAAGTGGGCCACAGTTATGTCCCAATTCCAACCCATATTTAAGAAAAATATTAGTTATATGCAGGAAAAACCGAGAAAAACAGCACTTAATCTAACACTAACTTGGATACACCCTGACTTCGGTACGGTATTGCAAGCCAATACTTAACCTACACATTAACACACATTGATTACTTCAGCCCTAATGATGGACCCTGAACCTGAGAAAAATTTTAACTTCCACAACTTTTCATAAAATTTATTTTATTTGGCCAAATTTATTTTTCAATTATTTTCGTTCACTGTTTATTACTTATTAAATTACGAGGATAATAAATTTTGATATAATAAATTTTACTAATAAAAAAATCCTTGGTAACATGTACTAAAAATGTATATTTCTATTTTGGGATAAAAAAGTAAGTACCTGTCTTTTTAACGAATTAAAAAAAGATAAACCCAAAGACTGTATTTAAATTTTTCGCTATTAAGTGCTTTTGAATAAATGAATAAGCCTCGTGTATTTACAAAAGCTTTCTGATAGGAATAATTTCAAGTAGATTATTTTAGAATATTGGAAAACTTGTATTTCATCGAACGCCGGTCCGTCTTGTGATTCAAAATAATAAAAAAGGGGAAAACAATGATTTTCGCAGAAAATCCAACAGCCCCACCGGGAAAACCATTAACATTTCATAAAATGAAAGTAATTATTACATCCTCCGTCGGATCGTCCTACACGAAATTCCTAGCGGCAAACGTTGAATTATAGTTGCCTTATTTCAATTGGAAGTAATAAATAAAGATTTCCCTTCGCATCAAGGATTTCATTTGTTCAGGGTAGTAGGGTGGCGCGTACGTATAACACAGCTAGGGTGTATAGGTTTTTTTTATCTATTTCTATAATCAACGAGACGTAGCGAGGCGACTCTTCTAATCCTGTAGGGACCGAACGTTTTCCATTGTTTGAGAGCTACTACCACTCGCCAATGTGCAGTTGTCGCCAATCCATTTGGCTTACCTAAGCATATTTTATAATAACATTTTCAATTGTTTGTGTTCCCTAAAGCTCTAATAAGTTATTTCAAACAGAAAAATATTTGAGTTTCTAGAAATGTTTTACTCACAGACTTAATATTAAGCTTATATAATGTTGTTATTAATTTTAATTACGTTTATTAAACTATTTCAAAAAATCATAAAATGTGCAAAAGATGTAGTTTTCATATTTTTATCATTTACTATAGGGGCTACATCGCACTCCCTTGACAATTCAGCGTACATAAATATTATAATTTTTAATAATTTTATTTCAATAAGACTGTCAATATATTATTTTAAAACATCATAGCAACCATAGTTTTTTTTCTATTGATTTTTATTTTTTTAAGTATTATTCTATTATATTTTGATAATACTTTGTGGTTATTATGAATATAATTAAATAAATTAACTTACTTTATCACCAGTTCATTTTTGTAAGCCAACCGGATTCGGAAACAACGTTCTTTCGGGTATACTTAATACTTAATAAACTTAACAAATTATGGACAATTATACCTCGGTGTCAAGTGTCAAAGTAAGGTTAAATAGTAGGGGTGGATAAATTCAGGGGGGTGGATTTTGTTTTATTTTATTTAAGGATTCTTTGATGAACCACCATGGTTAAGCATACACCTGCATAACGTTTGGAAATTATCCAACAATTTTATGAAATAAGCGTTCGTTTGTGAATACTCAACGTGAACATCGCCAAACTTTTGGTCCGCCCAATCGACTGACTGTGCTTGTTATTCGGCTAATCGTTGCAAAATTTGAAAATGATTTAACTCTCACTTACCATGATGCAAGATCAATGATGGTTGAGACTCCTAACAAGACCATCCTCCAGTATCTGGTTGATCTGGTTATGCCACGTCTTTCGCGGTCGCTTTCTCTTTCTGGCACCGTCAACATTGGCGTTATATATCTTCTTTATCATTCTTTCATCATTCATTCGCTCAACATGTCCAAACCGTCAGAGCGACCTTTGTTTGATTCTTTTAAGTATTCTATGATCAGCATTACATTCATTTCTAATATCTTCATTCTTTACTCTATCGTAAATTAATTTGCGACACATACATCTAAGGGATCTCATCTCCAATGTATTCAATCCACTTTCTCTGCCTCTTCTGCCAGCTCCAGGTTTTAACTTGCAATTTTACTCTTCACAATGCTAAATCAGTCATCAAAATGAAAAAGTTAAGAGCATATTGCAGCTGTAAAAGCTAGGTTGCAAAATATATAAATTTATCGATGCCTCGTCGTTCGAAAGAATTAGGCCTTTCAAGAACGACAATCTGGCGAATTTCGTCAAAAAGCTTACGTCCACACCCTCACAAGATTACGTTTACCCCAAAACTGAAACCGCAAGACTATCGTAGCCATCGTGAGTTTGTTGACTGGGCTATATCAAGAATAGCCGTTATCAATAATAATGCTATTTAGAATTATCAATTGTAAATATTTTTCATATAAATAAGTACAAGTTTTTAAATGTAAAATAATTAGATTGATAACGCCTCCATAAAGCGAAACGCGCCTAAAAATTAAATATAAATGTAGAACTTAACAAGTGTTTTACTTTCGATATGTGTTTTTATATATATTTATATTTTTTTTAAATGCAATAACGTGGCTTTATCTATAAACAAAAATGTCAATTTAGGTGTGGAAACAATCTTCTGGAGATTCTAGAGAAACCTTTGCATCCACAAAATATCACTGTATAATATGATTTTTGTCATGGTGGTATTATCGGACAATATTTTTTTTCCAAAATAAATGAAAAAGCGAATACAGTGAATGCCGAGCGATATAAACTGAGTGCCAAGTGACATGTATTATTTAATTTAATTTATTATTGTATTAATAAATGATTATTTAACTACTTTTCTGAAAAAATACCTTTTAAAATAAAACATCATTAAAATTTTTACCTCCTTGTAAGTTTAATAATATTTTTATATTTTACTACTTAACTTACGAGAAATGTTTATTCTGTTACTTCCGAGAGATGATTTTTCTGTTACTCTCAAAACTTAAATAATAAAAAATAAAAATATTATCAAACTCAAACAAATAACCGTATTGTGGTGAAAGTTAATATTTTTCTCTCTATTTAATGATAATCATGAATAATCTCTACAATTTTAATGCCAAATCCACCAATAATATGACATAATTTAATTGTTGTGTTCGATTTAAATTAAAAGTGATCCTAATTACATGCAACGACAAAGTTCATGAAAAGAAAAACTATTAAGGTAAATGTTTTTTTACTAAAAAAAATTATTTCATAAGTATTTAAATACAAAATAACTAATATCTCATAAGTAGTACTCAATTTAGATACACCATATATTGAAAATTCTTCTCACGTAAGTAAATAAAATGTATTTACTAAAAATAATTTCTCGATTATACTTTAGAGTATTCATCATTTAATCTATCACTTAAAATTGGATTAAATATATATTGTATATAATTTAATTATCGGAATTTTTTGAGAATGTTAAAATTTTTTTGAGGAAATATTACTGGATTTTATGTACAGTGGGGACATCATTAATCAATATTTATTTTAGATTTCTTATAGAGAAGAACCTGTTTTTTATATGGGAAAGTAGGTATAGAAGTCTTTATTTGGTTGTGTGTAGGGCTTACGACCTATATACATTCACTAATTGAATGATAGACGACCACATTTATCAAATTTTTAGAAGTTCTGTATATATTAGATTTTCACACCATGTTCCATACGTGAGTTGTGTTTCTACTATTGCTTACCTGGTCTGTAAATTTTGTTCTTTTTTTTTCTTCCATACCAACTTTCCTATATAAAAAATTGCTTCGTCCTTATGAGATCTCTATCCTTATAAGATCTCTGTCACAGTTTAAAAAAAAAATTAAATTGATTTTTGTTAAAGATAAATTAAAGTTTTTCGACTCCTGCCTTTTGTGAGCAAGCTGTAACCTTAACCGTGCCTTCTCTTTCATCTTCTATTCTGCGGTCGAAACAGATTATCGTGTAAAAATAATTGAAAAGAAAAGATTCATCATATATTATATAGAACACCAGAAATCCTATATTTAATACGTCGGAAATTAAAGGCTATCATGGCTTATCACAAACATAAATCATTTGATATAAAGCATTAAAAAATAACCGATAAAATTATTTATCTTCGTTATACTTATAATGAACCACTTTATACTGTTAACTCGGTACTCGACAAATATATGGATTAAATTATGGTTAAATTTTCAATAATATTAAGATTTCGTTATTCGCATGCTTAGAAAATTTCTTAGAGAAAAAACTGTTCATATTATTATTTTCTGGTGTATCTAAATATTATCACGTATAAATATGTGTGTATTATTTATAATATGTGTGTAAAAACTTTATAGTGTAGTTATTTTATTTATAACCAATTTAATTATTACTATAATATTTGAACAAAAATTTACCCAACTAATAAAATTAAATATTATTTTTGTAGGTATTCTATTTAATTCTAAAGTAAATTCAGATTATTATTTCTACATTCTGCGAGTTCAATAGTCCATAATCCAGATAAGGAGTATTGTTTGAGATTGATACATATAAAATGATGTAAAATTAATTACCAGGTTTCTTCTGATGCAGGTGTTTTTTTCTTTGACCACCGCAGCTTATGCTATGCAATGTATATTTTAATCCATTTTTATCTATAATACTGCGCTATATAATATATAGGTTTTCCTAATAAAATAGATGGTATCTTGATATATGGTGGCATATGATGTGTGAACGATCAAAATAATAAAAGTGTACGCACTGACGCACTCACACGCATAAATCAATAAACCCACACACCTTTAGGAGATCAGTGATTGATCGCTTTATTAAAATCCACGCTGTGTCGTGTTCATAACGACACATCACCTCCATCAATGACTTTATTATATCGCCGAAACGTACGAAATTGAATCGGGTAAGGGTCGAAGATGGCCTGGCGGTCGATCAGGGTTAAATTTTTATTTGGCTTAAAATACTTAATACCCGCGAAGTATTTTCAGATGGTGTTAAAAGGTGCATAAATATTCATCAATATGTAACGGTTTTATTTTATCGCTTGTAAAAAATTGGCAATTTCGGCCATGGGCAGTGACGATACGTTTTCGCTTCTCTAAAAGTATGATTGGGTAAAATTTAATCCAGGAAATAAATTAAAATGGATTTTTATTTTTGAGAATTTAATGTGAATTATTTTCTAGCGAATTCCAGGTTAAAAAAAATTAAAATTAACTTATATATTTTATACATAAATGTACATGACGTGTGATAATATCAATTTGTTATATATAAATGTACATGCAATATTTGAACAGAAATTTTTCGATTGTGTTACCCAGCGATAATAAACAGTTTATTGATCAGTGATAAATTGCGAAATTAATAAAACTTTGTACAATTTCCAGTATTTTCATTTTGTTTTTTAATCAAGACCAATTTGTCTCTTGAAGCCACAATCTGTGACATTCATGTTATATCGTTATAGTTATAACATGTTATATCATGTTATATCGTTATAGTTGTTCGTGTCTTATAAAAATTTGTCAATAAACTTTCCAATAAACTGAATTATGTTCAACCATTTTAATGATACAAAAACAAGTTAATATTTAAAAATCTATACATATAGAACTCAATATCTGTCTGTCTGTCTGTCTCTTCTCTATACAAATCAACACCGTTTGTCCGATCTGACCCAAATTGTGCATACTTATTTTTCAGGACCCGGCGGGTAACATATGCTATATTTCCCATCCTCCTTTACTCCACCTCTCCCCCCCCCGATATATTTCCTGTTTAAATCCACACCGTTTGACTGATCTGATCCAAATTTTGCATTATCATTTTTTGGAACCCAGCCGATAACGTAAGCGACATTTTACCTTTGCTTTCATCCCACTCTCTCCACCCCGATACGTTTTCTTTATAAATTACTTATTTTTATAAAAAATCGTTTAACCGATCTGACCCAAAGCGTACTTAGTCTTTAGGACCCAGTAGGTAACATAGAGGACATTTCTCCGCTTTCCCTCACTTCCTCCTCTGATATATTTTCTGTACAAATCTACATAGTTTGTACGATTTGATCCAAATTTTGTAAATTTATTCTTTAGGACTCAGCGAGTAACGTATGTCACATTTCCCTCCCGGACAGCCAATCCATCCCAGCGTTGATTTAATGGAAACATTAATTTTATTAGAAGCTTTGCAAAACAATGGAACTTTTGTTTTTCCCCACAAATTTATTTTTAACCTAATCCTTAACCCGTGCAACTCCGGGTATGAACAGCTAAAACTTAATATTCTTCACTCGCATAATATGTCTACATACGACGTATGATAAAAAAACTAATAAAAATGATATCCCTCAGTTTCCATACAATTCAAAAGAAATCCGTATATTGCGGCGATTCCAAGATAAGTCTTTAATAAAGGAACACTTAGACATAATAAGTTATCATTCTTATTGCGGCTGAGTTACTTCTGCACGGTTACTTTCTTTTGGAAATACCCACAAAGTCAACAATGGACTTCTGTTTACGTAGCCATATAAATAAATACAATTCCTTTAGATGTCGCTCCGTAGTTGTGAACAGAGAGCATTTTCCCCTCGTTTACCATCTTTGTATGGTGGGCTCTTTTATACTTTTATTTAACTTTCTTACTCATCCCAGCGCCAGGTAAGCCAAGGAGTTAAATGCCAAGTAACTTGCAAGAAGTCGAGAAACGATTGCGCGACTTATTGTCTTTTCTTCTTTTCGCCAACTTACGAGGTTGGTGCTGAAATTATTTCAATCGGGTTAAGTAATAAATCATGTTCCTGTCTTTTTGCCTGCAAACGAAACGGTTTTAGTTCGTATTTATTATAAAACATAAAATAATATTTTATTTTTACGTTGCGTGTTTAATTTCTTGAGAGGCTACATATGTGATGATAGTGGTGGGAAAAAAAGACAAAAGAGAAGAAAAAAACTGTCGCATAGTAGATATTTTGTCATTGCCTAATTTTATCGCCATCTGTTCGACAACGAAGAGTGAGTCACTTGGAAAACTTTACATTTAATCTCGTTGAATAAAACAATGGATCAGATACGTGATGAGGACAAAATAGTAATCCGTCCTCTGGATTGACACTTCAGTGTGTCTTGGGAGACGATGAGTTGAAGAGTGGTCCCAGGCAACTGAGCCAAGTGGTTCGTTCATAAACTGTTTATAACTGTTTATTTTACTGAACAAATGAACTGTTCAGTCCACATTCATGAACAATCATACGAAAGTGAAGTATTAACAAAAATTATATCAATCAAAAATGAGCCATCCAAATAAATGGTTATTTCCCAAAAGGTACTTAAATTGATATGCGCGTTAACCGAACTCCCTCCCGTGATATATGCACCGTTTGAGAGATCTGAACCAAATTTTGAGTACTTTTTTTAAAAAAGTACTCCCTCCCCCCTTCCCTGACATATTCGATGACTACATTCATAAAATTAAAAAAGATTGATTGAAGTGATGTATATTATTCCAAAGAAGTATAAGTATATACACTATATGTTTTGTAAATTATTGAATGAATCACCGTAAGGTTAAAAAATTTTCATCAATATTGTCGTCCATCTCCGAATTCTCTGTCAGTTTAAACTACCTGCTTCTAGGTGGCGACCTGTGTAGTGTAGTCATTCAAAGTCAACATAATATCGTAGAAAAATAAAAATAGTATGTGATTCTGATCACTAAACATATTTTAGTTATCAGCCAAAATTTTACCAATTTTACCATTCTAGTGCCAACTCTGATATATGAAAATGAAGCTTGGAATTTATCAAAAAGGAATGAGAGTAGACTGAATGCGGTAGAAATACGATCACAAAGGTACATGTGTGAAAAATCTTTGGTCGATAGATTGAGGAATGAACAAATTAGAAGTGAATGTAATGCTGGCTGTAGTTTGGTAGATAGAATAAAGAAAAGAGTGCTGAGAGAGTCAGGGTCACGTAAAACGTACGAGCGAGGAAAGGATGATTGAGAAAATATATAGGGCAAGTGTTGAAGGTAACAGGAATAGAGGGCGTGCGCGAAAGACCTGGCATGATCAGATTCTACAAGTATTGGAGAATGGCATTTTATTAAGATATATGTTTATTAAGATATAAGATGTAAGATAAGATTATTAAGATATATAAGATAAGATAATATGGAGAATAAAGGAGAAAGCCTTAACAACCATAGAGCATGCATGAGAGAAGAAGATGTATGAATGTAGCCGAAGCAAAAATATTGAACCAAGAAAGAGGAATATGGCTTTTGTCCTCTCTGCTTACCCCTGCGGAGAAACGGCGTGATGGTTAGTTAATTAGTTATTTATGATCTCTTGTTCATATTTTCCTCTTCCAACTTACCTGAAGTCGGCTCTCTTCATAGGAAAGCGCCAAGACGCTTTGTCCAGGACGGTTTCGCTTTTTTATTTATTTCTCAATGTTTAATCTAGGTGTTTAATCCTAGGTACAACGCAGTTATGACGGTTATCAGGTCTTGTACTTACTCACCCAAGCCTAACTTTTCCTTCTTCTCTATTATTGGTGCAACTCGAAACCTCCCCTGATTTACGTATTCCGAACAATATCCAATTTGTTACTCCTCCAGCCATTCCATGTGGAGTGCTTCATTGATGCCAGTATTTTGTTGGCGGAATTTTTATATTTTCCAGTTTTTGTAACCGTGTTGCGTCGCGGGACTTATGTTGGTAGTAGTAGTAGGGTGGTAACAAATATCA
The DNA here is from genome assembly GCA_016648135.1 of Agrypnia vestita. Taxonomy (NCBI): domain Eukaryota; kingdom Metazoa; phylum Arthropoda; class Insecta; order Trichoptera; family Phryganeidae; genus Agrypnia; species Agrypnia vestita. The sequence continues at coordinate 86,165 of JADDOH010004202.1, forward strand.
GTGAGTGAGTGAGTGCCACTTTTGCTGTGCTATTTTTATTTCATGAGTGACATCTGTTTTTGATTTCATCGATTTCAGCGTAGGAAGGAGATTATGATGGAGTCCAGAATTTTTAATTCAATAACGCTCACCCACTCAGTGGTGCTCAATCCATCGTGCTTGGGTTGAATTCGCAAATCATGTTGTCTAACTAACTACTTAACTAATCGTCATGGCGGATTAGGCAGGTAGGATAGAATGCCAAAATTTTCAGTTCAGTCTTTTGTGTCTCAAATCCACACAACTTCTAATGCACGTTCTTCGATTATTGAAGCTAAACAGGGCCATCCTCCAATATTTGGTTTATTTGCTCATACCAGATCTTTCGCCCTCTGTTCTTGCTGTCTTCCTCGCCTCGTATATTTTCTTAACCATCCTTATACTCCACATGAAGAAACCATCTATACGATCCTTTTTTAATTCTATCTACTATGCTAGAGCCAGCATTTCACTCACTTCTAATTTGTTCATTTCTCCACACGTGCGCCTAAGCAACCGCACTGCTACTGGCATTCAAATTTCATTGTTTATATGTTACATCTTTTGCAAAAAATAAGTCAGTAATATTGAAAAGAAATGCAAATTTTGATACTGCATATCTCCATAACTATTGATCATGGTTTCTTGAACATTTTTGACTCATTATCAAGGCAGGAATACACCTGTTAAGGTTTTTTCTACTATCTATGAGACGCCCTGTATAAGATTAACAAAGTAAAATGTTTTGTATACTTTTTGCTCTTGTAATTAATCGATCGGTTTTGCCACTTTGCTAACTAGGTGTAAAATAAGCAGTTGCAAATATATACTTCCCCATGTTAGCTAAGTTTCAATGCTTTATTCTATCTGTAGAGATGTATATTTCCTCAATAGCTATTTTGTTAATAATAATATTGCAAATGGATGGAAATGCGTAACAGAAAATAAGACGCCGGAGAAGCGCGCGCAATTTTATTTAACGCAATTTTATATAAACAAATCAGTGTCCAGCAAGTGCCTTCACAGCGAAGTCGCACACTTTCAACAGCCAACGATTCTGATTTTTTATATATGTTACGTGGCTGGTGTCAAGCGTGCGGATGTTGTAACTTTGATATATTATTTTGGCTTATATCTTCGAAACTATCCAATAAATACTTATTTTTTTACATTAATGTAAACAATAACTACCCTCAAACATTTACATTCTCAAATTTTATGAAATTTATGTCATTTTCAAATATTTATTAAAAAATATATATTAACACCAATTACTAATGAAATAGTATTCTCTCTTTATGTATTAACTTTATTTTCACTAGACTGTCATTGAAAACGTCAACCATATAACCGAATTAATAATATTTAATATTCTGCTAATTACAGAATTCGACTCATACTTAGTACTGGAATTGTGACGATGAAATTGTCGAGTTCTATGGACGGGTAATATATATATAGATATATATTATATAATATTATATATATATATGATTATATATTATACTTAGATATATATATATATATATATATGTATATATATATATAGATAGTCTTTGTAAAAATAACGAAGTGAACTGACGGGACAATCAGGAAAAAAATTTGGATGGCAGGCGTACGGCCCATCTCTGCTTTGCAACGTTGGGTTACGCGGCTGCCTTTAGCATTAAAAAATACCAAACTGGCTGCGAATGAGTAGGACGGATATAGGAGCTTTTGCTTATAAAACGGTCCTGGGTAAGCGGTGGGTCTGCCCTCATTGTTGGTACCTACCTAGTGCGGCAAAATTAAATATTAATATGTGTAAATTTTCTTTACTTGTATTTACTAATAATTAAGAAGTATATAGGATAGCTTTTTTGTTTTGTTAATTTTTATTTTTATTTTAATTTCTGTTGCTTTGTTTGATACTTTTGATTGTGAAATGTCAAATGTTACACGTCATATGTGACTACTGTTCGTTTTTTTTTACCAATTCTAGGCTTCATTACCATACCTTAAAGTTGACATTGACCAGTTGTGACATATTCCTATTGACCATAAAGACATTTAGAGCACCAATTACCTTATTTTACGCACACATCCACCTCTAGAGAAAGTCTATAACGGTCATAATATGTATAAAGAGTGATCACTGTATGCGTACATATGTCAACAAAATTAAAACCGTGGGGCACTTGCAGAAACTTACTTTTAACTTATTATTCTTTCTTCGCGTGAACAAAACAAAAGCACCTGCTACTTTTAATTTGATTGAAGTACTCATATTCAGTGAAAACTCTTTTTAATGTGACTGATACAAAATGTTTTTTTCTTTTTAGTCACTTTAGATAAAAAGCGCGCGTAAATTAAAATATATAAAGATGTAATCGCATACAGTGACACATGTCTACCTCGTGTTTCCCGCACACATTTTCAAAGCATTTTTGTCACGGTTACTTTGTCATACGATGCTTTTTATATATAATTACATAAAGGACGAATTCTTCTCTTTTCAACATTTTCATCTTTGCGTAAAAGAGAATATTATATTTTTTAATTTAAACTAAATTAAACTTTGTAATGCACACATATTGAGTTAATGAGTATAGTTTCGAGAGAAGCAGTCCCTCTCATCATCAGGTTTAATTTATAACTGACCTAAATACAAGGAATATGAAAATATTTGAGTAGGGTAGCGGGTCGCGGAGCAGTGGGGGTGATTTTTTGTGTTGTCTTTAAGAGAAAGATGCTGAGAAGCGGATAATTTGTTGCTTGCTATATCAATTAATAATGAGAATATTATAGTTTTGTTGTTTAATTATAATTTCGGCATTTGTCTATTATCGGATACTTCATCCACAATACATATTACGAAACATGTTAATAGGTCTGTTACATCTCTAGCGTGACGCATAGGGTCTTTTGGTTTATGGAAAAAATTTATAGGAAGTGTTCTGATTGTTGTAGTTTTTTTTAGAGGATCAAACATTACTATTTTTTCAATTGAATGGTATTCGAGCTTCACGATGGTTGATAGAAAAAACTAATAAACTGATCATATTTTGAGAGATGTTAAAATAGATAGAAATGCTAAAAATGAAAAAAACAGTTCCGTTAATGGTTGAATAAGATGTGGATTCACATGTATTTTCTCTCTGGGATCTGGGTCTGTTTCACCGTTTCGCAATCTTCTTCTACTTCAATAAAGTCCTCAATCTTTTTTCTTCAGTGTCAGTTTAATATGCTTCCTCGTTCAGTTATCTCTCAATCAACTTATTTGTATAATGTTTTACACTGCTTTACTGTTTTGAAGCCATTTTAAACCATAAAAACAATAACAAATTTCACCACTTAACAAAAAAGTTCTAATGTGGGTCTTTATACGTCGATTCGACTAACAACTAACTAACAAGTAATTCGTATATTGAAAATGGTGGTACTTACCAGTATGACACAACCGCTCCTTGAGACTAGACTGCTAGTCACTGAGTTGTCACGGAAAATCAACACGATATACTAAATAGTTCAAAATAAAAACAACAAATGTTCGCCGTATTAGTCAAAACGACTAACAGTAACCTCCAAGGGTTAACCAGGGATCTTTTTGTTCCCGATAAAATGCCCTCCCGGCTTACCTATTATTGGCTCTATTAATGCTGTTAGATTTTTTCAATAATTTAATTTATTTCAGAGATAAAAAATTTTTTTCAGAAGAAAGCTACAACGTTTTAAAATCAATGAAGGCACTAGAAAAAACTTCGAACAAAAGCTGCTTGGTTACGTCAATATTCCCAGTTTGTTTTTTTTATCCTCAGTAGGTATTTTAATTGGTTGGTTTAAACGTGTATTTATCATCGATTATTAAACCTGTTAGGATAAACACATTTATTTTGATGTGATCATTTAGACATCATCATTAGATCACCTGTCGAGAAATGATGTGATCTGAATAAATGCAATATTTACTGATAAAACTTGAATTTATTAAAGTAATTGAAAAACGATTTTTCGATTAAGGCTTTTAATTTTCGTATAACCCGTTGATTTCTTATCTCAATAATTATTTTGCACATGTGCTCGAACGCTATTTACAATATTGCAAGTATGTCCATTGAACAAGACTACACCAGGTATCCCAACGCATTGCATTTCCGTGAAATGGAATTCAATTCGATGTTGTAGTTGTTGTAATGGGGGTTACGTACGTACGTGGATGCAGCGATGTTGCAATGCAGATTATGGATATTGCAACAAGTGTTTCCAATGTGAAATGGTTAAAATGGCTTTTAAATTGTTTTCTTGAACTTTGTGATCTTATTTTATAAATTTGAGTTGACTGATGAATAAATAATGTTTTTATACATCAATTGTATTTACAATCAATTGTGTGATAAAAATCTTATCATATGTAAAGTACGAGTACATAACTTAAAGACAGGTAATACAAATAAGTATAAAATTAATTTGTATTTAAATTTATAACTTAATGGACAAATATTTTAAATAATTCAAAAATATGCGTAGAATCAAATACATTGAACATTTGAAAAGTTTACTAATTGGTGGTGAGGGATTGTAATTTTTTGAAAATATTTTTTTTATTTGCAAAATTCTGTAATTTTTATCCAGCGAAACTCAATTCTCATAATCCTTGCCTGGGAGTGTGCTTCCTCAACCTAAAATAGCCAGCTACAGGTATAAAGCCTCAGTAACAGATGAATGTTACAGACAAAACTAAAATCAGGGATTTAACAAACCTAAACATGCCTTTTATATGTGCATCAAATTGTATTCAATATCTAAATATGTAAATTGAATCTGCATTATTGCTTTTTTGATAAACCTGATATTTTTCGACTCGGTCGATCTAAAAGATTTGTTTATTTCTTGTCATTTAACGTGTGGTCCTTTTCATCATTCATCGTCTCATTGAAAATTTCCGCTGGCGTTAGAAATTTTTGACTAAATAATTTATCGCAGCGCATGTACAATTTGTCGACCTACACCATACAGATGACCGATTTATGTTTTACAACAAACTGCCTGCTTAATCAACTTGAAATGTAACAGCTATAGTAAAAAACAAATACAACGCAGTATTATCATACTTTAATACCATGTTGTGGAATTTTGATTAAATAATACAAAAACCTATCTCCAAAATGTGCCGTTTTAAGTTAATTGCAAATATTTATTCAGTATAAACGATGTTATCTGTAATAAAAAGAAAATATCTCCTAATGACTAAACATAGTGAAATCATCGAAAGCTTATGTCTTGATTTCAAAGTTTAATTAACATATGATCAATAATACCTGTGATTAATTAGTACTAATCTACTACTTAAACAAAATAAATTTTAAATTAATTCAAAACTCTTAAAAGTAAATAACACTGCAAAGGATTTGCAATTCCTTTTTAAAATGCCGACGGCAGATGAAAGTATAATGTTAAACTCAAAAAATGGAGTTACCAAATGCAAAAAATACACTATGCAATTAGTTACAACAGGACATCAGGACACGATATTGATCGTGTTGGATTTATAAGAACTATTTCGGCTACGATTTGTCGATTACATTTTCATATCTTTTGAGTTTACATCAGTGAACGGTACCCAACGCTTTCCCAGGACCATTATATGAGCTAAAGCTCCCATATATATTAGAGAATATAAATGAGTTCAAAAAGAATCCATAAACGTAAAATGAAATATTATAGAGTATAAAGGAGAAAATGGAAAGAAAACTAGTGCTAAGTTTACATCTATATATATATATATATATATAGAATGATTGATAATCATCGACTCAAATCATCACATTCAAATCTTAAATAACGGATATTGTGTCAACGATTAAAAGACTATTAATCATAATTAGTATATACAGGGTTATTTGTAAAACATTAATAACCTCGCAGGACTATATTTCTGTCTTGATTATGAGTCGAAAATGTTCAAGCTATTATGACCTAATATCAATAGTTAAGGAGATATGCGACATCAAAGTTCGCATTTTTTTTTCAATATTTCCGACTTATTTTTTGTATATCATTGGACTATCATTACAGTAACTTATATCGAATATGAAAAATTCATTCCCTTTAATACAAGTCAAATAAAAAAATTAAAACCTTCGAATTCCAATTGGAAAACATTCCAATTGGAATTTTTCAGGGTTTTTATCATTTTATTTAACTTCTATTGAAACGAATGAATTTTTCGTAATCAAATGAGATACTGTAATGATAGTCTAACGTTTTACAAAAAATAAGTCGGAAATATTGAAAAAATATGCAAACTTTGATGTCGCATATCTCCTTAACTGTTGATATTAGGTCACAGTAGCTTGAACATTTTCGACTCATAATTAAGGCAGAAATATAGCCCAGCGAGGTTATTAATGTTTTCCAAATAACCCTGTATATATATGAAGGGGTACAAATTTTACATACAATTTATACAGAATCACACTTAGATAAATAAGAAATTTTGGATATAAGAAAAAGTATTAAAAGTAAATTGAATATTAAAAATAATCAGGTCCTTTTTACAAATATTTACTTATATTTGTTTTTATGTTTGTAGATACTTCATTATTATTCATTTTCCATATATAATTATTGTATTTTGAATGTCTATACTTCAATTTTTGATTTTTATACCATATTACGCATAAATATTATATATACAATTATATATATAATATTTATAGTATATATAGGTATAAAAATCAAAAATATATTATATATATAATTGTATCCTGATGAAAGGGCCATGGGCTCTGAAATTTGTTGATATTTTTCAATACAAAGTGGTGAAAACCAAATTGATTTTTATAACAATTAATAATAATCCAACCGCAACAATTGAATTTATTGTGTGAACTATAAAATTTAAGTAACTGTATATGAGATCCTGAGAAAACCTCCTGAAAGAGCTGGCACAAAACCGAGATGAGTAGAGGATGACTCTTGAGGAAGCCAAGATTCACCAGGGGTTATAGGGCCAAGAGTAATGATGATGTTCAACTACTACAAAATTAGTGACGACAATTTAACGATAGATTTCAGTTATTCACAGGTTTATTCCAGAAAATGACATAGAGAAGGAACTGTTTAAACAATGTAATAATTGACTGGTTTTATAAACATTAACTACTTATTATAACGCACGTTATTGTTAAAAAATATATTTTTATTTGTTTAAACAAATAAAAATATATTTTAATTTTTTATTACACTACACACAATTATTCTAAGAAAATTTATGTTAGTCAAGGTTGGGGTAAAAATTTATATATTAGAATAAATTTAGTGTAATTATCGTATTATTAAAATAAAACACAAATTATTTTGTTTTCACCACTATATTAGATTAAAAAATCTACATGTTTCGAGAACAATGTTCTCTTCATCAGGATTATTGTGTACTTATTGTGTACCTTCATACAGAAGAAGAAAAAATATTCTTCGAACAGTTATCGTATTAGTTTATGTTCGTTTAAATCGCCCGCAATCTTGAATTTCAAATGTCAAAAAGATTTTGGCCACCATATTGTTTTTTTTAGTATGAATGTAAACAAAATAACAATTTATAATATAATAAAGAAGCAAAACATAAAATATTACATAGGTGTACAAATAAGTTTCCGCAGTTTTTTATCAAAAATTGGAAATCTATTGTGAAAGAACGGAACCTACTGTTTTATTCAAAGTATTTTCCATCGCTTGCCACTACTTTTTCACATCTTTTTGGCAGCATACGGATACCGCGTCGAAAAAATGCTTAATTTTTGAGCCTACCCACGAATCAACCCAATTTTCGGTATCTTCATATGATGTGAAGTGTTGCTCAGACAGGCCATGAGGAGTCGATCGAAACAAGTAGAAGTCAGAAGAAGCATTGTCTGGTGAATTTGGCAGGTGGGGTAAAACTTCCCAATTGAGTGTTTCCAAATAGGTTTTGACCGGCGCAGCAACATGTTGACGAGCATTATCATGCAGGAATATAATTTTGTCGTGTCTGGAGTAGTAGTCGGTGCGCTTTTCCTTGAGTGCTCGACTCAATTTCATCAACTGCGTTCAGCAGACAGTCCCAGTAATGGTTTCGTTCGGTTTGAGCAACTCATAATTCACGACACCAAGTTGATCCCACCAAATACACAAGAGTTTTTTTCCATGAATATTATTTGGCTTAGCTGTAGATGTTGAAACATGGCCAGGTGGTCCCCATTATCTTCCTTTTTGGATTATCAGAGTGGATCCATTTTTCATCACCAGTGATAATGTGGTGCAGAAAACCCTTTTTTTTATGCCTGTTAAGTAGCATTTCACATGTGAAAAATCGGCGTTCAGCGTTTCTTGGGGTCATATGGAACCCGATTTCCTTATTTTTGAATCATTTCTAATTTTTTAACCGATGTGAACGTGCTTTTCAAGTCACTCCTAATGTACGTGCAAGTTCTTCTTGCGTTTGGCACAAATCTTTATCCAATAACGCTTTCAATTCCGCGTCTTCGTACACCTTTATTTGTCTTCGATGTCAAATTCACCATTCTTAAACTTTTGATAACACTCACGACAACTTCTCTCACTTAAGGCAGCTTTACCATATGCTTCTACAAGCAATCGAGGCGCCTCAGCTGCAAATTTCTTCAAATTGAAGAAGTAAATCAAAAGTTCCCGCAAATGATGTTTGTTCGGCTTGAAACTCGACATTTTCATATACAAAAGAATACACTATACTATACTTAAAAATCACTAATATATTAAGGTTATGTTGTTGACAGATGTCCATCATTACGATAATGACGTTTTACATCTGACATTTTTAACCATAACTCATTGGTGGCCAACTTTTCTCAAACGACGGAAACTTATTTGTACACCTAATATAATATAACAACAATAATAATTCTTAGAATACTCGCAGACCGACGGAAAGAGGATCTTGAGGCTTTTCTTGGAAACCAAATATTTTTTTATCGTTTTATATATTTTGAAATCGATATCATATCACGTGAGTTATTAGTTATACTACTCAGAAAATTACATAATGATTGGTTTATTATTCGGGTTTAGTAATATTTGGTAATTAAGAGTAAAGGAAAGGAAACCAAACCATCAATAATTCAAATAAAATTAAACGTACCAAGGATTTCTAAGCATTCGCCTGTACTCTCGTGTTTTTCTTCTTAATTAATGTTCATGTTTCATTCCGTAAAAGCATATTAAAATAATAAGAGACTAAACTTAACGCTTTTCTGTAGTTATATATACTTTACGGTTCGTTTTCTTCAAATTGTATTCAGCTTGGACGTCAAATTTTTTCCTTCGTTATTCTTTTCTTAACTTCAGCAGAAAGAATACAAAAATAAGGACAATTCTAGAAGTTGAGAATATATGCCAAGATAATGGAACACACATATAGTCAACGGTTACTATTAAGTGATAAGATACCAGTAGTTAAGTATAATACTTATTATAGTATTTAGTACCGACAAAAAGTAATTATTTATTTTTGACTACGTCTTGAGATTGACAATAAGGATTACGTGCGCGACGAGTTATTTCAGTTTATTACCATTTTTCTATAACATGTTGTGCTTCTTCCAGAGATGATAAAGCTGAGAGAGTGGAGAAATTATGGACTTGGTATGCAAAACAGAGTCATAAATAAGAAAGGAATGCATTTAATGTCATAATCTAAGAACGCTCCATTATTTTGAACGGGCATAAAATGTTGAAAAATATCAAAAATGTGAATAAAGCAAAAAAGTACCTAAGTAGCGGAATTCACTCACATTATAGTTTTTGATGACCATATTTGTATGCGAAATATTATAACAGAAATGTATAAGCAACAGTATTGTTTTTAATTAAAAATAATTAAATAATTACATAATTATGGGTAGCTGGTTGGCATAATGGTCATGACGCTCGCCTAGTGATCTGAAAGTTAGTGGTTCGAGCCCTATTCCAGGACACTAAAAAGTTATTTATTTTCATAGCACAAGAGTTCAACTTATTTTAAAAATAGTAAGAATATTGATGCGACAGTATTCTGTGGTTTTCTGGTATTCTGCGTTCGCATCTCTAAAGAACGAAAATTGCTCAAATGACATATAAATAATAATATAAATAAATTTAATGAGAAATCATGTTTCTTCAAGGAACTTGTCTGGAGATCATAGGGCTGTAGCTTTTTCTACCTATCAACGGATGTTTTGGAAATAAGCAAAAATAATATCTCAAAAATATTTTGACCTTACTTTATTTTCACCATATTATTTAAATTTATTTTCATGTATTTGTTCTGTTTGGTACATTACATATTTATGAAGGAACTTTTAAATGGATGGTATCTATTATTTTAAGTTTTTTTTTAATTTTATATAAATTTGTTTAATTTATTAAAAAAATTAAATAATATTTCAGTGTTTCAATATGTTGATATTTTGTATTAATTTCTCTTCTTTTCTCTGTTAGACAAAGCCCGCTTCTAATGACCGACGCTTTTTTCTATACAGCTGCTTCCTCTTATCATTCGGATTTTGTCAGTCTACCGCGCAGGAGACCTACGCTTATTTCGTTTTACAGTCTTTATTCCAAAAATTTTTTAATCGCTATTGTCTCGTTTGAGTGCAACCTCCAGTCATTAAGCCCTCTTAATATCTCAATCTTCTTTGTATTATTTAATATTGTTTATTATTATTCTGCTAATTATATTACTATCTATTTATGGTTCACTTCAGTGTATCCTTTAACATAGAGTAGAACAAACATAATCATAAATATTAAAATAATTTTTATACGTTTCGCTACATTTAATTTAACTTATGTTTATATTTAAAATTTTCATCATTAATTTGAAATATTATACATTGGACCAAAATAATAATTGCTGTAGCATTTACATTACTAAGTTTATTGATTAAATTGAAACACACCTTACTACTGTGGTAACATTGTGCCTATATATTCTATAGATATTTCAAAAAAAACATATCTATACCTATAAAACTCAAATGTCTGTCTGTCTGTTCTCTTTACAAATCTACACCGTTTGTCTGATTCAATTCAAATTTTTCATACTTATGCTTTAGGACCCGGCCGGTAACGACATTTCCTCCCTATTATCGTCCCCTTCCCCTCCCCCTTATACAATTTCGATGCAAATTTGTATCGTTCGACCGATCGGACTTAAAATTTGGAAACATATTCTTTAGGACTCTGCGGGTAATATAGGTGACCTTTCCCCCTATTATTTTATCCCTTCCCCTCCCCCCCCCCTGATATATTTTCTATGAAAATCTGTACAAATTGACCGATCGGAAGCAAAATTTGTAAACTTATTATTTAGGACCCAGCGGGTAACATAGGCGACATTTCCCCTCCCCCTGATATATTTTCGATGCAAATCTATACCGTTCGACTGATCGGACTCAAAATTTGCAATCTTTTTCTTTAAGAACTCGGTGAGTAACAAAGGCGAAATTTCCCCATATTCTTGTACTCGTTCCCCTCCCCCTGATATTTTTTATGAAAATCTGTTCCATTCGACCGATCGGACTAAATATTTGCAAACTTATTCTCTAGGACCCGGCGAGTAAAGGTAGTAAAGTAACAAAGGTGACATTTCCTCCCTCCCCTTTTACCTTTTGCTTTTGATGCAAATCTATAGCGTTGGACCAATTGGACTCAAAATTTGCAAACTTAGTCTTTAGGACTAGGTGACATTTCCCACTGACCGATCTGACTCAAATTTTGACACATATTCTTCGAGACCAGGTGGGTAATAAAGGTGACATTTCCCTCTTAACCATTTACCCTACCCCCTCCTCTGATATATTTTTCATGCCAATCTCTACCTTTTGATCGATCTGACCCAAATTTTGTATACTTATTCTTTAGGACCAGTCGAGTAATATAGGTGACATTTCCTCTTCCCCTCTAACCCTTCCCCTTCCCCAGATCTGCTTTCTGTACAAATCTACACCGCTTCACCGATTGGACCCAAATTTTGCAAACATATTCCCGACGGAAAAGATAGGCCACATTTCTTCCCTAGTTCTCCTATCCATCTCAGCCTTGATTAAACGGAAACATTGTTTTATTTATAGGCTTTGCAAAACAATGGAACCTTTGTTTCCCCCCACAAATTTATTTTCAACTTAATCCTTAATCCGTGCAACGCCGGGTACGAACAGTTAGTTTATCATATTTTTCATTTAAAGTGATTTTTTTGTTATTAACTGTATATTGGTTGTCCTGCTACAATAACGCTACTTTATTGATCTGATGTTAGTTAAAATAATTATTATGTTTGCGACTAGTAACCAAGCTAAGAATTTGGAATGGTTTGTCCAAAAGCGGGTACAAATTTTACCTAAAATTATTTTGCCTCATTGCATGAAGTAACAAAATAATATCATATAAAAATATCAAAGAATAAAATTAAGTATCAAAAATTAATTTTATAGGTAACACAATCCAATAAAAAGTCTACATTATCATGCCACATAACTGCAACTTCCGCTCATACCAATCATTTTTCACAAAACTGACCTTAAAAAATCAGGCTGATTGTACTAAGCCACTTCCAACATCCAATGTGAGAAGCCGGTAGCATCCCTCTTTCTTTCCCTGGCACCCAACTACATCAGCAGTGTAATCATTAAAATATATTAAGAACTTTAGTATTTCCTTTACTTCAAAAAATTTATTGTGAACCTGTGAGTAGTTTATATTATGTGTGTCTCACAGTCTGCAATATTCGGCAGATCACTCAGACGACTGCATATACAAAACACCAAAGTGGTCGCAGTATGTAGGGGTAAGTCTCCTCCACACATGCATATACTTTTTGACGCGTTTCCACGCTTTCAACACTTATTTTAACATTCCGAATTTCACAAAAACGAAATCAAACGTAGTCAAAAATAAATGTGCCAAAAATGTCACAAGCGCACTACAAGTTGCATGAATATGTAAGTTACAACTATGCACGTATAACTAAAACTAAAAAAACCTATATATCTCCTGTGTGTCGGTGATGTAACGTAGGTCTACCTGTCATACAAAATATGAAATATCTACCTTATTTACGAAAACTAAAACGTCACATTTTTTGTAATCATCTTATAGACATTTTCACACCAAAATTACTAAATTAAACTGTTAGAAATGTACGGATTTTTTAATTAAAAGATATTTATTCATTACTCTTGTATTTTCGGCCAGTGTGTAAGAGAGAACAGAATATTGTACATCGCAGTTAAATCGAGCAAGGAAGAGCACGACAATACCATACATTTCATGTAGGACAGAGATGGCGGTTGCTTGGGTTTCGGCGAAAGCAAAAATAATATAGAAAGAGTATGGTAGAGTCGGGTAACACGTGTTAGACAAAGACGAAGTGCATGTGACTGAAGAAAGCTGGCGACCGGGTCGTTGTATTCAGTTGCCAATGAAACGTCAGCGGAAGCGAACGCAAATTCTATTTGCCATGATTTTATAATAATTTACTTAAATAATGCAAATATGTATGTTAACATTACATAATTATATAAAGGGACCTTTAAAAAGTCTTATCTGTATCGTATATATGTATATTTTATCACATTTTAAAAACTATGCCGATTTTTAATCAGGTAACGCTGTGTTACTCCACCGTCCCCAAAGTTCTTTTTTAGCACAGTCTTTTAAGAGTTATTATGATACCCAGTTTTACCCAAGCACAAATTTTGATCTGTCCTCGCCATCAAATAAAATAACATGAGATTATTAAAAACAATCCATGGGTGGGAGCTAAACCAAACAAACAAATACATCTCACATTTATTGAAGATATCGCTTATCACGGTATTATTTCAGTGTCTGTTGATTATTTAATATGATTATCAATCTATATATTTCATGGCTTTTTGCTGTGTTTGTACGTATAATAATTTTGAAATTTCTCTGATTTTAAGAAGTGTAACGAAAAAAGTTATGGAAATTGAACGAAAATTTTCCAGTCTGGTGAAGATGGGTCTTTGTATACCGTCGGTAATATTTAGATAAAAAAAACTTTTTCATTATAATTTAATGAAAATATTCAATATGCAATTCTGTGTGGCGTTTGTTAAAAATATCATGGAAAATTATTATTCTCTTAAATTCTCAATATTTGCATATTAAAATTATATTACAACCTAGTTCTGTTAATGTAGTCTGGTTATAATAAAAGACTGTAAACCAGCTATCATCCGTCAGGTTATACTCAAAGTAATTTGAAAAACTGCTTACATTCCCAAAGTAATTCCAACGCTACAGCTGGTAGTTTTCTATTGGATAATATAGATATCTCCCATAAAAATGTTAGATATATTGAACAAAATTTAACGAGGTCAATAAAGTTACCTAACCTTGTTTGGAAAAGCCTTCTACTGGCAATAGAAAGTTGCAGGTTCACGTTTATATCGACGTTATATATTTTTCGAAACATTGACTTGAGCTGGCTCGTTCAGATAGTAGGTATATCTACTTCATTTTATAACATACTCACATTCATTATTATAAATCGATGACTTAATTACTCAAAAACTTATCTACCTAAAATGTGTTTTTGTGCCAAGTATGCAAATTTATTCAGAATAAGTAATTGTATTCGTAACATAAATACAAAATTTCCTAAGAACAATATAGAAGATAGTTGAGAACATATTATGTGTTGTCGACTATCTTTAATCGAGCACCAATAATGCAGCAGATGATGCTATTTTATAGAAACGAAAAATATAACTTTTAGCTGTGTAATCGAAAAGGCAAAAAGAAGCTTCTTCTTTCCACTGTATTTCATGTTATTGTTGACGTTTGACTGCATTTGAGAATATCATTAGTTTGATAATGTATGCCGTTAAAACCTTGTAATCAGTTTGCGATACTTGAGGAGCAAAGATACAATATCACATTGTGTTTCTGATATAAATACAAATAAAAATTGTAAATTTAAAAAATCAAAAAGCTTGACTGCGCAAAACGTGAAATTCAAATAAAAACTAAAAAGGAAAAAAAAGCCCAGTAGTCTAGATTTCTGATAAGTAATATTGTATAAATACACCATTGAAATAGTTTCATGTTCAATACGCATAAGAAAACAAATAATAAACTTTAATGCGGAACATAGCGGAACATAACAGTTGGGACCCATTATTGCGAAGATTTAAGTCGGTCTAGATTTATATTTTACACTTTTTAGTTAGGATTATAAAACTGTATTTTTTTATTATTTATTTATTCCTAATTACGTTATTTCTTACTGTATCAAGTAACATTTTAGGGAACAGTCGTTAAAATTATCTTTCAAAGCAATACAATTCTGGATATGTCATTCGATTTTAAGAATTATATTGAATTGTACTATGATAATTATTTTTCTCGTTAGTAAGACCTATTAGTCCACCTAATAGATCCTAAACGGTCATTCTGAATGAAAAATGGTAAAAAAAACTAACGATGATTTTCATATATCTATTCAATATTATACCACTTAATATAGTTAGTCGGCTTTCATTTCTTTTATTTTTCACGATAATATGGTGTCAGGTTGTCTCCTATTGAATTCTGATTACTGTCATGTCTTTAGTGACACTTGCAAGATTAAGACAAATATATTCGCTTTAGAATCATCAAAATCTACATATTATATAGTTTGATAAACACATTAATCTCCTTTCCGTTGTGCAATTGGGTAAAAAACTATGGTCACTACTCAAATAAATTTTTCTGGAATCTATGAAACCATATTATTTTAATTAAGTTTTTATAAACAATTGCCATCCCAGTTTTAATTTTATTTGCGTGTATAAATAAATATTTAATATTTAAACATGGATATTGCTGTGTTTGCTAATAAATATTGAATACTTTTTGCTGCTTTTACTATTTACATAATTAGAATTTGCAATCTTTGCTGTGATGTTTCAGTCTAAAATCGACAAACTTTTACTTTATTATGAAGCGGCAATTATGTCACTTGATGCACCTTTGGGGGTTGATTAATTGAAGTGGACATTGCTGCCTTTGGTTTAATATTGGTTAGAATACATGATTTTGGAAGAGATGAAATTATATTTCCTATAAAATCTCGAATACAGTACATTCTAAATTGGCAATCCTCGATGACTCCATTCAAACTTTTTTTTTTTCATTTTTTGGATATTGCCGCCTTTGTTTTTGTCACCCTCACTCATGTCATCATGTTATTAATAATGAATGCGACAAAATTAATTAAAAAATTTCATAGGAAGTCTATAAATTAAGAGTAATTAAGATTTTTACATATACAAACTCAGAAACAATATATACATATTGTTTCTGATTTAATATTTAATTTGTTTAATATTGTTAATGAAATATCACTTTAATGTGTTATATAATATATATTACGTGTTTTTTGCTTACGCCAAAGAAGTATCACTTGAAACACGCGTACATAAGTACATACAACACACAATCATTTTTTATGACCATTAGATTCTGGAAGAAACATAAACGATATCACGCGTTAAATATAAATTTATATTCTACTATTTAAGTTTTGAAACTAACAAAATCTCTCATCAACAAGTGAGGTATTAAACTATCTTCTTTCAAATATAAATTTTTAACATGGGTCATCTGAAAATAAAAATAATTAATTGATCAGGTAGAGACAAATAAGCCAGAGTTTCTAGTGTAAATGTTGTATGTTATGGAAATATTGAAAGAAGAAGAGATGATTTAATGAAAGAATTATTGTTAAGAAAATTAATACTACTAACAATGTTAAGCAAATTAAAACTCGTAACTTAGTTTATGTTTTTCACTCAAATAAATTGTAGTCATGAATAATCTCTTCAACATTTACGCCAAAAATTCGGCCGTATTCTGAACTAGACAATATTTATAATTCTGTACGCATAAGTTGACGTTTGTTTACATTTTAGAGCTTTCTGATTGATTGAATTCATTCATTTCAAAACTATCAAACTTAAAACGACGAAATTGGCGGTATTACAATTTTATACAGATACAGAAAAAGCAATATTAAAGAATACGGTCAATTATATTTTTTATAATAAATTAAGCGTTGCTTCATTTACAGAGTGAAAGTTCATTATTTACACAAAAATGAATATACAATGTTTCATTCCACTGATTTGAGTCATAGGTATAACCGTAAGCGCTTTCCATGGGTACAACCATCATCTTCAGAGGCAATATTAGAACTAATTGTAAATCAAAATGGCCAACAAATAAGTATTAGTGTATGTATATGACAATAAATAACTGCCCCTCCCCGATGTCCTTCCTCTACTTTCGATTTGTCGGCCATATTGATTTACAATTAGTTCTAATATTGCCTCTGAAGATGATGGTTTTATCCACCGAAAGCGCTTAGGCTTGTATAACTCTAATAAGTGTAATAAAATATTTTTAAGGTTTATTTTATAATGAATGATAATGTTAACTGTCGTTTTTTTATCGTGGCATTCACTCATTTTAACTACCCCAGCGTGTATTCTGAAAGATCAACATGTTCGTGCAACACAACCGGTCGTACAACCTTCCAGCCCGGCTACCTACCCTTCCCCCCTCTCCCCGCCGCCCGCCGGATTATCCTTGGTCGGCCGGGGGGGCGGGCGGCAGGTGCCTCTAACGACATTGCAATACTCTTAACGCCTATATTATCAAATAAGCTACCGACGGAGCCGCGCCGGGCCAAACGGTACGCGGGGTTCAAGGCGGTATAGACTCAAACTATAAACTTGATTCGCAGAACACATAGATGGCTTTCCCCGAAGTTGCGCGCCGAGGTGTTGATTAAACGCCACCGGCGCTCCCTCCGTTCTTTGTCCAAACGGTGACTTTACAATCTTACAGTAATAATAAAATTACATTAATTTTATCAACAACTTACGTACATGATTAATATTATCTAAAATTGAGCCTTTAAATAACGCGCAAAAAATTATCTAAATAATTATATTTAATTTTTTTTTGTATTCATCACAATTTCTATATAGTGAACACAAAAATATGATAGCCAGTTTTTCATTATTCAGACTCTGCAATTTTTTAACAACAAAGTTATTGTCAAAATAACCCAGTAATCACATAACACAACATTGTTTCTTTCCCTAATGTATCAGCCAATAAATGACAAGGCAGTGTTTGAACAGAGTTGTTTCTTTTTTATCGGGCGCCTTTGTTTATTTTTAATAATAACTCCTAAATCAATTAAGATTTAAAAAAAAATGAATAAGGGTGTTATGATAAATAATGATGAAATGTTTTTGGAATCCATTTTATTATAGTGAATATGGACATCCTACTTTTATTTTTACTGACTTACACAAATTGTTCATGGAGACATTATTGTCAACTACATTTGCACAAATACCCATAAATAGGCATAAAATAGGCCTTAATTCATTCATTTGATCATTGAACTGTATTTTTTCATTCTAAATGTAATTAAAATTATGATTGGTTCTCGGAATAAGACCACAATGCATAATCAAACTAAATCTCATACATTTGTAAATGAAAATGTCTTTTAAGATTCTCGTATTTCAATGATATCTGCAGTAGCAATCGATTATTTATTTAGTATCAATGTCCATTTTGGAATATTTTTCGTACCCAAAATATTCGACAGCGTAAAAGATCAAGTATGCTCTCGGATAATCTTTTTCAATATTTTTTAAAATTTCTTCTGCATGTTTTATCCCTTCTCCATTGAATAAGCCATCACTGCATCCCATGTATTACTTTTTTTGCATAAAAAATATTTGGCAGACAAGGATAATTCTTAAGTTACGCAATTAAATAACATTTTCTGGAAATATTTCAATAAGAATTTATTAGATAAAACTGATTTTTGCGATCAATAATTTAAAATAAAGGAGAATCAAATTTCACATTTAAAGAATCACGTAATTTCCAGTATACCTACTACGAAAAAAATGTTAGGTTTTCTTCACTTTTGCGGGTATTTATTTTTATTTGTGTATATACTGTGTATATTATTTTTAACAAAATATTTACATGTAAAATTGTACGAAGTTATATATTTTTTTTTTGTTGTTACTGTCACATCAAAGTTAATGCGGCTGATTGGTAATCACTGATCTAGTAATCTCATTTATTCTCTTAGTGGAGTGGTCTAAAAGTGATGTATTAAGAAAAATGTGGCGTTTTATCTTCTCTGCCTTCTACTGTGGAAAAACAGCGTTATGATTAGTTTTTTAGTTCTACGTTATGATAAATTTATTTAAATTACTTGCACTATAAACGCGTTAAGGACAGGGGTATAATCGATAAATTAAATTAACTATTAAATCTATACGTTTCTATACGCATAAAACTCAATGTAGTCTGTCTGTTCTCTATACGAATTTACACCGTTTGACAGAGCTCAACAATATTTTTCATACTTTAGGACCCAATAAAATTTAGAACAAAATTTTTCATACTTTAGGACCCGCCGGGTGGCAAAGTCAACATTTCCCGCCTCCCACTTTACCCCGCGCACCCCCAATGATATATTTTCTATACAAATCTGTAAATTTGACATGTCTAAACCAAAATTTGGCGTACTTTAGGACCCTGTCGAAAACATTGGTCACATTTTGCACCTCCTTCCTTACTCCTCCATCTCAAACATATTTTCTATTCAAATCTGTACCGTTTGACATATATGACCCAAATCCTGTATACTTATTCCTTAGGACCCGGCGGGTAACATACCTCCTAATCATGATATATTTTCTATACAAATGTATACCGTTTGAATGATCTGATCTAAATTTTGCATATTTAATCTTTAGAACGCAGAAAACTTATGTGTCATCCATACCCTCCTTTTACCCAACTCTCTTCCCCAATGTATGTTCTATCTTATCTGATATGAATTTTGAATAATTGTTTTTTAAGACCCAGCGGAAAATTAAGTCATCATTTCTTTTTCCCCCTCCTTCACCCCTCACTCTCGCTCCAATGTAGTATGTTTAAAATTTTGCATACTTTTTCTTTAGGACCTGTAAAAAAAGATTATATTTTCCCCCTCTCCCTTTACACCCTATATATAAATCTATAGTAATTTTGAAAAGTCTGACCCAAATTTTGTATACTTACATCAGGATCATATTTTCATTTTTATAGATCGTATTTTCCCCCTTCCTTTTCTCCCGGTCCCAGCCCCCCTACATTTTCGATACAAATTTATACCCTTATATATTAAATCTTTACCGTTTGACAGATCTGTCACCATTTTTTTCAACTAAAGCCGGCGCCACACTGCGCATATCTTTCGCTGCGTCTTTTCCGTCGCGTCAAAATGGCAAAGCAAATGGGTCAACGAATCATCCACGTAGTGTGTTAAATCGTTTATTTTGCGTATTGTATGGAAAGAAATGTAGTGGCGTACCGCGACCGAAGAGACGCGACGGAATATCCGCGTAGTGTGGCGCCGGCCTAAATGTTTACCCGGGCATTTTCGGGTACATACCGCTACATAAACGTATAAACTATAAAACACTTTTCAGTAATATTAGTCTGGCGTGTTGTTCCTACATCATCAGGTAGTTTTCATTCATTTTTAATTTTTTTTCATTTTTACTCCCTTTCTTTTAACTCTAGCGACTGCGGTTTGTTGTCTGCCGGAAAAACTTTGGATCGATTTTTCACCCTTTTCCCGTGATCCAATCGAGCTAAAACTTTGCAAGAGACTCGAGACGACGATAAAAATGATTTAACAAATTTTCGTTTTAAACAATTAATAATTATAGTATAATTTTTGATTTTTCGAAATTTTTATGGTTTTTTCAAATCGGAATCAATACAAATTAATAACGACCCCGACGCGTGCAGTAGGCACAAAACCTGATTCAATGTGAAAGGAAGTATAATAAAAACTAGGTCTTTATGGGTTAGTTTTTTTTCTTTTATTTCATTGCTTTACTTATGTACATTTGATTAGGTTTAATTTTACCATGCCTGTCTCACTAGATGTAATTAATTTATATGTGCTTGTGTTTAATTGTAATTTTAATTTAACCATGGGTAATTAATCATCATAACATATATTATCTGAGGGTCGTAAAAACAGTTTACCGAACAGAACTATGACTCACAATTGAAAAACCCTTTGATAAAAATATTTACTATTTGAATTACGTACAATTGTAACTGAAATTTACTTGCCCGAGTTCGAAGTATCCAACTCGTTCTGCATTGTTTTGGGTGTATAATCCTGTAAAAGCAAATGAAATGAGCAGGGCTTGAATGAAGCTGAATCAAACGAGGTAAATACACAAAGCGAGACACCCAGACACCCGTTCGCACTACATTCCTTGTTTAGCAATCGAGCTGATCGTGTCTCTGGAATCTGAACAATGAATTAGCAAACATCACCTGGATTTAACAGATAATTTACCTTAGAAACTTTTAAACCGTGGCGTTCTCCACCAAAAGATTTCAGATCGGCATTTCGGATCCAAAAACGATGATCAATAAATAATATTATTTATTTTTTTAACCACTTAAATTTGGAGAGAAATGTGTCTAATTCCTCATCGACAGGTGAAGAATCCAACTGGTTACTTATATAGATTTTTAACATAGATTCCATTAAAATTTAAATAATAAATTTCAAATATAAATAATGGTTAGCTGCCAATGTTAATGGTATAAGGTGGGTTTTATTAATTATCGGGTATGAATTTACTTAACAATTTTGACTTCATATAGTTAAATTCTTCCCCTTTCTCAATATTCCCGTTACCTTACCATTATATATATATTTGAACTTAATTATTTATAATGAAACAGAATCAATGTAAAAATTCGATATTTAAAAGTAGTCAGTTTGATACTTCACCCGTTGATGAGAGATTCCGTTCTCTCGAAACTTAAGTAGTGAAAAAAAAATAAACATAAAAATATTATTTAACTCACGTAGAGGTAAAAAGGTTAATATTATTTAATGATCATCATAAATAATCTCTACAATACAAAAGTAGGATGTTTACGCTTCTTTGTAATCAAAACAGATTTGCCGAAAATAATCATTAAGCCGCTTAAAATAAATATTACTGGTTTTAAAAATCGCGAAATGCCCTTGTTTAGTGACATAAAACATGCTTTATAAAATAATTGCAAGCAAATCAACGTATACTTTGATTTTGAATAGCATGTATCAAAATGAACATTGTACAAAAATCATATTAGATTTTATCATTATAGCCCATACTATGTGCGTGAATTTATGAAATCCTCCGCTCCCTAATATATTCTCTGAATAAGTATTGTCAAGCCAAAAATTAATAAAAGCCTTAATGTTGTTCCTCTACACCAGCATTCATTTGCTGCCTGGAGACTTATTTATTATATTTTTAATTAATCTGTTTGTATGGATCTAAAATTTTAATTTTAATAAATAATATTTAAATAACAAAATGTTAAAATTTTGGACCCTCAGGCACGTTGTTTTTACGATAAATTAAATTTCAATGAAATCAATTCAAACCTACTCATCAAAATCAATTATAATCTCACAAAGAAGTGAGTGAATTAAAAAAAATCTGAGAAATTATGATATCTTCATAAAAAAAAATAATACCGGATCAATTATAAAATAAATAAAGTAGTATTAAGCGTTTAAAGTAATGATTCTTATATTTAAAAGGTTATGATAATGATAAATCAACAGAATATTAAAAAACTACGTAATTTATCGATCGGTACCAATCCTATTGCACTTTGAAAAAAAATGATTAAATAAACTACGACATTTAGAAATTACCAAGCATGGAAAAAATAGTAAAAACATTTTAAATAAACAATTGAACATTTATAGACCCTCTCTAATTGAAATCTACTTTTATTTTTTTATTATTATTATAAATATTTTTGGATTGAATTCTGCCGAAATATTTTATGTGTTGTAGATCTACCAATGTTTGAAAACACGATAGCAATTTTGGGACTCATGCCGCAATCCTCGAAACCTCGTATTGAACAAAATTGTTACCGAGAACGTTTATATTAGTCCTCAAAATTTTATTTTTTAAATTTTAAATTTTATATTGCAATATTATTTACGTAAAACACAAGTTTTGGAATAGCATTGTAACCTGAAATAACATAAAATCTCTTTTAATTTCACGCATACAATTCCTAATTCTGTCATTAACTATAGATCAACATTGATACAATAGAAGTTGTTGAATTTTTTAAAATTATTAAATTAATAATGCCCTTAAATTAAATTTAAATTAGTTAAATTAAAAATTAAATAAAAAATTTATTAAAAAAAGTTTAATCAATAAAGGCGAAAAGCATCTTAAGTGAATCAATCATCAATTGTATTATTTCCACACGTGTGATTATGTTGTTTCTGCAAATTTGTTTCTGAAATATTAAATAAAAATTTATTTGAAAAAATCAAAAATATATTTACAAAAAAATTTACCCTGCGTAAAATCAATCGGAATTTCACTCTCGTTCCGAAAATACTAAATAGTCCAACTCATTTGGGTTTAATGACTTCATACGCCTACAATATAGTCGACTGACTTGGTTTGTTTTCTCTCCATGAAATAAAAAATATTTTCTCCAAATCAATGACTCAGCAGTGACAATGAACTGATTTTTGGAGATATCAAGAATCGAGTCTACGTGCAAACGAACCTTGAAATATCACGTATAAAAATATCAACACTCGGAGTCACGTGGCATATATAAACACAATTTAGATATATTTTGTGAATTTTATTCTACAATACTCTTGTGTAAATATATTTCCACGTTCCTGTGATAAAAGATATTGTAATCGTTCTTTATGTACCTATGTGATTTATATTGCATAAACTCGAAATATATACGAAAAACAAGCCGTCAAATTTGTATTTGTTTTAAACTAAAATGTTAGGTATTTTCTGCGTATTTTTGTTATTTCAGCAATGTTAGTCGTGATTGAGATCTACACACAGACATACCCAGGGCTGGTTGGTTACTAAGAATATGGCTTATTAGATAATATGAAATACTTATCGACAACATAACCCTAGTGAAGAACTTATATTTATTGTTTATGTACAATAATATTGTTGGGTGCTGAATTGTTTTAAGGTCGAAATCTTCTAGCGTATATTTGAAAAAAAAAATTTACCACATTTAGATATTTCCATACATTTTACTTCATCAGACATAATAATTTCGTTGTCTGTCTGTCTATACTGGTTTTTATTGTTCACTCTACGTCTTTTATATACATTTTATTGAATACATCAACATCTTTTGCTCTCATTTTGTTTCCGCTCTCTCTCTCTCTTGCTACTTCCTAGAAATCTTATTTCTTTCCTTGCTATTCAATTTGTTTACATTCATTTGGAATTTCTTACCAGCTATTTTTCTGATTTTTTTATGCTGTTAACTGTAACATAATAAGTTTGCTTTAATACCATGATTGTTGTCTGCCGGCATGTTTGTGATGTATTTTTATTTTCTTCTTTCCAGCAGGGAAGTGACTATTTGCACTCGATAGTGTATTAATTGTGCATTTTTTGTAATTTTTTCTCATTCCTTTTATTTTGCTTTGATTCCATTACATTGCACTTTCCTTTTCTTTTTCATTAAGACTTCATTCATACATTCATACTCAACTCGTCTTAATCTGTAAAATACTCATTTTTCTTATTTCGTTTTTCATTATTTGAGTTGTCACCCATGCTTTTTTCAATGCTCATTAATGTATTCCACACACATTATGTATTATTCTTCCTTTGCATATACTGTACTTGTGTATATGCAAAGGATGAATAATATTCTGTATTATTTCTTTATTTTGCTGTATCTTTTATAATTTATTTTATTTTACTTTACTTATATTCATGCTTTGTTATTTTCCAATATTTTATGATACTTCGGATGTTTGATATTTTTGCTGTGTTATTTTCTTTTCCTTGTATTTTTATTTATTTTTGTTATTTACTTGTGATTTTATGTTAATGTTTTGTTATTTCTTTTGAATAAATTGATTTTATAACCCCCAGACCCCAGCTTTCAGCACCACAGAGACAGTGAAGTGGTTAGTCAAGTTTCCTCGCAGCTTCGCACGAGTGCTTTTTCTTCGTCAGCGGCGTAGCGAGGAAGCTGCTTTAGCATTAAAACATTACCAAACTGGAAGGCGAATGTGTAGGGCCGATACGGGAGCTTTTACTCATAGAACGGCCCTGGGTCTGCGGTGGGTCCCACTTCACTATCTATCTGTCTGTCTGTCCGTAAATTTCTGTAACTTCCGTAATTTTGTTCAAATTCACGGCTAAAAAAAAAATTTCACGGCTGGAAGGAGGGCGTGAATCTCGGATAGCCAACGCGGCACCCTAGCGATATTGCTACCACCATCCCTCTGTGGACCGTCAAAACTATATATACAAGGGCTTAGCAAATACATGAACCATTTCATGTTCCTTGCTTTTTCACGGGTATACCATATAAATATTATACTTATAAGTATAATTTTTTTTATTATTTTTGTAGAAAAACAATGGATTTTCTTACAAAGGGAGTAATTATTTTATATTTCCAAAACATAAGATAGATACAACATACGCAACTAGCAAAGTTAAGTTTAATTTTTACTTCCCCCTTCCTTTTCTCCCGGTCCCAACCCCCCCTATATTTTCGATACAAATTTATACCCTTATTTATATTAAATCTTTACCGTTTGACAGATCTGTCACCATTTTTTTCAACTAAAGCCGGCGCCACACTGCGCGTATCTTTCGCTGCGTCTTTTCCATCGCGTCAAAACGGCAAAGCAAATGGGTCAACGAATCATCCACGTAGTGTGTTTAATCGTTTATTTTGCATATTGTATGGAAAGAAATGTAGTGGCGTTCCGCGACCGAAGAGACGCGACGGAATAACCGCGTAGTGTGGCGCCGGCCTAAATGTTTACCCGGGCAATGTCAGGTACATACCGCTATATAAACGTATAAACATAAACTATAAAACACTTTTCAGTAATATTAGTCTGGTGTGTTGTTCCTACATCATCAGGTAGTTTTCATTCATTTTTAATTTTTTTTCATTTTTACTCCCTTTCTTTTAACTCTTAGCGACTGCGGTTTGTTGTCTGCCGGAAAAACTTTGGATCGATTTTTCACCCTTTTCCCGTGATCCAATCGAGCTAAAACTTTGCAAGAAACTGAGACAACGATAAAAATGATTTAAAAAATTTTCGTTTTAAACAATTAATAATTATAGTATAATTTTTGATTTTTCGAAATTTTTATGGTTTTTTCAAATCGGAATCAATACAAATTAATTAAGACCCCGACGCGTGCAGTAGGCACAAAACCTGATTCAATGTGAATGGGAGTATAAATATAAATATATAAATATTAAACTTATAAGTATACATTTTTTTATTATTTTAGTAGAAAAACAATGGATTTTCTTACAAAGGGAGTAATTATTTTATATTTCCAAAACATAAGATAGATACAACATACGCAACTAACAAAGTTAAGTTTAATTTTTACTTATTTTATGGAATTAATAACTTTTGATTACTCTAATTTTACATTATAATAATATTAACCAACATAAAAGACTTTAATTCGTGTGTGTAATGTGTTTTGAGGAGTTTTGTATGAAATGAAAGTTAAAAATCATCAATTTCACAGTTTTTGAGAAAACCTGGTTATTTTGGGAAAAAAGTTTTTTAAGAAATTAAAATCTATTTAATTAAGACAAATTATTGAAGTCTCACAGATACGAAACGATGTATATAAAAAGCATGAATGGAAGTCTTTTTTATAGGATGGCCCAGAGCTTACAATATGTATGAACTGGCTTAAGTGATCACTCTACACAATGCAACGTTCACCAATTCCATCCAAGGAATATTGTTCACATTAACACACAAAAATTAATGTTATTAAAATTGTAAATTGTAAAATGTGATTGTGTTTTATTTAATAATAAAATAAGATTCACCGAAAAATCATCCGCAGCTGCTTTTATATTTACAATGATTTAGTTTTTTACAAAACATCACTTTTATAAGATTATTTTAAGCTTTCACAAGATACACTAAAGTGGAGACTATTTTCTGAGTCATTAAAATTCAGTTTATTTTATCTAGCGTTAATATGAAAGAAACACACGAAGCTATTGCCGGATAAAATTATATTCAGCGAGCATAAAGGGAATATGTGAAGTTTAAGCAATGCTCTTTGGGGAAGGTAAATTTTCCCAATTCATGCTGCAAGAAGCAGCCACTGTGTGAAAAGGAAGTGGATCGACCGCACGGCGAACAAACCAAGCTAAAACAAATATTGCACATCCAGCTTTGGCCGACCGAGTGGAAATCTTTTTAAATCCTATTCACATCAAGCTTGGCCAACGTACGTGCCGACAATTATGAATATCATGGAAGAGCCTTTGTTCAAAAGCCAGGCCTTGGGTTGCACCACATCCTTGTCCAAACATATCCATGTCTAAAGTCGCTTGGACAGATTTATAAATGCCATATTACAAAAATATGTTTACCTTTGTGGTCTCCTAGAACAAGGCTAGATGCTAGTCTGTTACTATACTGTGTAACCAGTAGAATAATAGAAGAAAGATATCCATATCAATAAATATTATTTCTATGAATATTATTTTTTTATAACTGCCCGAAAAAAAATTGAATTGTATGTGATAGAATTATTCAAATTTCAGATTCAGAAGTAGTTGGTACATACCTAAGGATCTATAATATATAATTCTGATAAAATTTCCGATGGAAACGTTGAATAAACTATCCAGTGTCATTATAAAAGCAGTAATATTTTATTTTGATTGGATTAACAATTTACGGAACCAAACAATATACACAATTTTATAAGTGGTGCTATACATTAAAGTACCACGTTTATTTATTTTCAGGTTCCAACAAATTTTTAGACCTCCTATTTTACACATTTGCGGGCCACACCCTCCCTTTGAACAATTTTCTTTCTAGTTTACTGAACACAATTTCGATCATCGGAAAAGCGCCGTGTGTATGCGACCTAGGTATGGATGTTCCTAATGAGAACGACGTATATTTATGAAAATATTTTATCATATGTTTTCACGCATTTCAAAATATTTGATCATTATTACTTTTAGATTAGTGATGGAAACTACCTACCTTTTACGGTGAACCTAGTCGTATTAATTTGTTTCAAAATTGTATTATTTTATACAAATACAATATTAAAGTGTTAATATTTAATATTTACAAAAGTTTGTTTACTTGAATCAAATATTCATTACTGTTTTATTTGCCGTAGTGCATAGTACCTATTGTGCCGATTTTATTGCCGATACGTTTTGCAATGTGAAAACTTGCGGAATTATTTCCCAACAAATAAAAACATATTACATTTTTATATTAAACAGGGAATCTAGATGCTAGTAGCAAAAACTTTGGGGAGCAAAAACTTCATTACATTCTAAATGGAAAATACTCTTTACACTTTGGGTGAAATGTTAACAGTTACGAAGGTAAGCGATATCAAATGTATATTTTTTACAATATTTGTAAAACGTTAGACGTTCATATTTAAAATGCATTCGCTTCAGGTGAAGACCCTGCAAAAATTTGAAAAATATATTTTTATAAGTATAATATACGATAAAAAATAATAAAATAAAATAGTATTTTTGTAATTTTATTTGATTTGTATTAAAGCAAACAAATTTTTAATATTCCATATATTGGTGTGTAACTAATTCCGGAATTCACTTAAATACAAAAGAAACAATAAATAAATTACACAAAATGGATACAATAAAAAATTGTTTCCACAAACACAAAAAAATTGTGGAAACAATTAAATAATTCCACTCCAAGAAAACCCTCTCATCCGAGATCTCGGCTCATACAAGCACGATATCAGTCTTCTGCCTTTCAGGTACAAGCGCAGACCCTCCCGCCACTATTTCATGAAGCAATAAAATGCGTTCAATCCACCGGGCCGAGTCGCAGCACGACACAGCGTCGACCCGCACATCCAATTTATGATTTTTGTAAACAAATAAATATTACTTATGATGTACCTAGTTGTGTAATTCATTATAGTTTAATGTAAGAATTTATGTAGAATAAGCCGGGACTATGAATAAAGTGTCATTCCTAAGTAATTTGAATTTTTAAATATCAATTGAAATGTTAAGAGGGTACAAATTACGTACGAAATTAAACTTATGATGTTTAGCCAGTAAGGTAGTTAATAAATGTATCAAAGCTATAGATCTGATGCACTTGTAGAAATAGATTAGGCGATCTAGCCGCATGCAGAGTATTCAGAGTATCGTGGACTCTAAAGAATAAAAAAAAAACAATAATACTTCATAATACCAACATATATCGCAACGCAAAAATATTTTTAATAACAACGAGAAAAGTTGAAAGGGGCGATGTTCCGCCTATAAACATTTATACGAGAAGGAAAGATTGAGGTATCCACTGATAAGACATTAAGTGTGGCGTATAGATGCAAAAGTACAAGTATGGATCCCAAATGGATAGTGGCGGTTTTGCATTTATGTACCACAAGTAAGAAATCAATAAAGAATGCAAAGGCAAAATGAAGAAAATAGATAAACCCATAATATATATATGAAAGTAAATGTTCGTTTGTACAAAATCGCTAATCTCTGAAAGTTCGTCACCGATTGCTTTGAAATTTTGGCACAACGTTGCATTCAAATACAAAAATGTTTTTGTATACCTACTTTGTTTTTATATATGTACGATTTATTCATATAAATAAAAATTTCTATTGTCGAAAATCTTAAATCTTCTAAAGCTCTATTGCTTTGAAATTTTGACACAACACAAAGTTCCATTTGATTTCGCGCAAGTTATTTGAAAAAACAGTGCCGGTATTTACCTTTATACTGGTATGAGACAAATTTTTATAACAATATCAAAAAAAAACTTTTAGTAAAACAGCGCCATCCGTTAGAAGTAAAAGCAACACACACTATCTATATCTATAAAACTCAATCAATGTCTGTCTGTTTACTGTACAAATCTACACCGTTTGTTCGATTTAACTTAAATTACTCATTTCTCTCCTCATGGTGTATTTTATCTATACCGTTCGACCGATCAGACTCAAAATTTGCAAACTCATTCTTTAGAACCCTACGAATAATATAGGCAACATTTCTCTCCTCCCCCGTCACGCCTTCTCTTCCAACGATATATTTTAAATGCAGCATAGGACACGTGTGGGTAACAAATACAACTTTCCCTCTCCCCCTCACCTGATATATTTTCTGCACAAATCTACATCGTTAATTTATCCGTCTATTCTTTAAGACCTGTCGGGTAGGGTCCATTCACTTTATGGAAGTAACTTGTAATTAGTGTGAGTGATACCCTCTATAATACGTAAATTGTGTGGGGGTATTCCTTTTTTAAAGCTTCTCCATTGGCCACTGCAGTATCACACTGGCAGTCATGCGAAGTGGTCGTTTCTTTATTTAGTATTTTTTATTTAATGATACGGTGCAAGATCACGATACGGTAACCACAGACTAAAATCAATTTAATATAAATTTAGATGAGGAGTCGGAGTCCGATACAGACGACAATAAGATCATTCATTTTATTGATTAAAATTAATAATAAGATTTGAAATTATTTTACTATAATTATACCTGCTTTTATATTATTTATTTAAAAAATACTTTAACTCATAAAAAATTACGTGCTTTTTTATATATTTTGGCTGCCAGTTAGTGCTGGGAGAACAGCGTTATCTAGAGTAACGTCTTGATAACGTTAGTGATTGAAACATTATTAAATAGAGAATTATGCTTTTTTTGCTTCTTATACCTCATTATTATATCATATCACATTATTACTATTACGTGACGGACATTGTTATGTAGAGAATTATATATTTTGATTAATGATTAATACTAACTAATGCCATATGCGATATAGCAGGTAATGGATTCACTTATTAGTTTCAATTTTCAATAAAGTGAAATATTTAAAAAAAATCCAATTTAGAGTAGGTATTTTATTTAAAAAAGCATATTCTCAATGTTTTCATTTTATTTAATAACAAATTTGAAATCATATTACTTTTGAAAACAGAATGATTTTTTTTATAATATAATACCTATGCTTATTTTAGGTTTAGAAACTAAAATAATCTTTATATTTAATTTTTTCGTCTACCAAAAAATGATGTTACGGCGAGTTTTTGTAAACGCACACATGAATGCAAGTGGCTTCCCTAGAGTGAACGGACTCTCACATAGGCGACATTTCCAGCCTCCCCCTTCCTCTCCCCTTGATATATTTTCAATGCAAATCTGTACTGTTCTACCGAATTATGCATAAATATTCTTAAGGACCTGGTGGTAAACATAGGCCACGTTTTCCCCTTCTGGACATCCCATCCATTCGAGCCTAGATCACATGAAAACATGTTTTTTAGAGGCTTTGCAGAACAATGAATCATTTGTTTCCCCTCACAATCTTATTTTTTACTTAATCCTCGAATCAATCCGTGTAACGCCGGATATGCGCTAGTAGGAAATAAAAATTTAAAATAATTTTGAATCATATTTAATAAAAAAAGATTGTTTTGAATTAATTTAATAACATACCGAGAAAGAAAATAATTGTCAACCGGTTGAGTAAAACAAATAATAGAGATTCGTATAAAATACACGGAATAAGTATTAAATACCTTCCGACTATTTTAAAACTAAGCTTAACGCGTGTGCTACGAAATAAGAACTATTTTTGTGGTCTCCTGGAACGATGCTCGATCCCACGACCAATAACTAACTTAATCACTAGATCAACAATCTACTCAAATTTACAATACCAAATGGTTAAAAGAACGAAGTTAATAATAACTTTGATTATAATTCTGAATTGCTACACGTCGTGGAGCTTCAGTTTAGGGAATAATCTAACAAGATCCCCCAATGCGAAATATTCGGGAAAAATAATAAATTGCGATGATGTACACACCAGCGAATTTGCATAACAAGCATTGAGAGCATTATTGTCTACAAAGGTTCAGCTCTCCCCGGGTAATATTTGCGTCTCTTGACGAAAAATTGATGTATTACAGTTTAGGAGAAATTGTCTGGCCGTTTGGGGAGCAAAATCAACACGGAGAAATCTGCGACATGGTTTGGTGGATGTGTCGCCGGTGATTGATAGCCACGGTTATTTTTTGTATAAGTATTCTTAATGGAATTTTTATGACGCTAATGCGATGCTCTGATGAATGTTTTATTCTGGGCATTCGATGTTACACACACGCGCGCGCGCACGTTTATCAGGGAGGGACTCTCTCCGACATCTAGACTACGAAAACATTTTATGGGTCATGATTATGACGGTCCTCCCCTCAGAGGCTTTGGAGTGTATCGTTCTCGGGGTGGTATTTAAAAATAACTTGAAAAAATTAAGGGTGCACGGGTGAAAACCTCATGGGAAAATTTCATGGATTTAGATATCTGCCTGTATAGCTTGCGGGCGTGAAATGAGACACTTTGACAATCTCAGAGTTCTTAGCACTGAAAATATACAGTAAACTTTTTTGAAATCGTTTTCTGATGATGACAAGTAGTACATGTATGTGAACACGCGTAAATTCATATTATTACTAACTAACTAACTTACCATCATGCCGTTTCCCCGTGGAGGTAGACAGAGAGGATAGAGCGCCATACTCTTCTGTCCTGACATACAACTTTCGCTTCATCTACATTCATACAGCTTCGCATGCAGGCTCGACGGTTGTTCAGGCTTCTAACAGGAACATCTTCCAGTATCTGATTAATTTGGTCATGCCACGTCTTCCGTGGTCGCCTTCTCTTTCTGGCGCCGTCAACACTTGCATTATAAATCTTTCTTACCATTCTTTCCTCATTCATTCGCTCAACATGCCCAAACCACCTGAGCGACCCTATTTTTATTCTATTAATTATGCTACGATCAGCTTTACATTAATTCCTAATATCTTCATTCTTTACTCTATCATACATAGATTTGTTACACATACGTCTAAGGGATCTCATCTCCACTGCAATCAATAAATATATACATAATTACATAAATAATATTTGTGAATATGTATGGGTATATGTGTCCCTCTCCTAACACATGAGCTTGTTTCTTTTTTGGTAAGGTACAGAAAAAAAACAAAATGTATCCTTAGTAAACTAATAGGTATCATAAGTGAAAACATTATGTAACCAATATAGGTATAGGAATAAAAAAATATACATAAATAACATTAAAAAAATATTAAATATATTTTTATTTGTATTCCTTTAGAAATGTCTATATCACCGCTTTTTATCTAATCTTCTCAGCTGGTCTGGCAATCATAAATTTTACCAACATAATAAAGAAAATGTATATTTTATATTTTACACGGAGGGCGACGAAACGTCTTCTATAACATCCAATCTCGCTGAATTTGAAAATCTTCCGTTCGTAGCACCGACAGCATCCGTGACTCTCCACTCCGCAGCATTAGTTTCTCTTATCACGTCCCTTGTATCCTCACCTGTCTTCTCGATATACTATTTTTTGTTCCAACTTTAAATTTCCCAGACGTATAATACGACGGGTACCACAAAGTTTATGTCCACGAATGAATTATTTCATAATTTTTATGTTGTTAATTTTTTCTTCAGTAGATAGTAATATTTAAACTACTAAACTGAAACACGAAATGTATGTGTTATATATATTTTCAACTTCCAAAAATTTGGTAGTTGTGACAGTCTATCATGAGTGGAATTGTGTAACGTGATCACTTAAGTCTGCAATTCAATAGGTCGTATGTCCTATGAACATTCAAAAATACTTCCATACCTAATTTCCCATCCCAATTGTAATAATTGCATTGTCTATCCGTCCGTCTGTCTGTCTGTCCCCGTAACTTCGTGTAACGTCCCTGACCTCTTTAGTAAAAAATTTTTTTTTTTACTTTAAAATTTTAACGTAATTTTTTTATCATTTTTTTACGTAACGAATTTTATGTAATTCTTTTTACGAAACGTATTTTTAGGTAATTCTTTTTTTCTTCATTTTTTTTCATTTCTTTGTTTTGTCTTTTTTTCTTTTCTTTTTTTATATAAATACAAAAATAGGTACATATTGTTTATGAACCGACATACCGTCATTTTTGACGGGTTACAGCTGTATAATAATATTTCCTTAAGAATTGCTTCGTCTCTATGAGACATCTATAATATACCTTGATTTTCTTCCTTACACATAGGATCATGACAATACATTTGTTATCCTATCAATCCAATGTATGTTTGAAGCCATCTGTAGATTCACATCCCAAATGCATCAAGTCGCTACAGCATTGTTTTAGTGCATGTCCATTATTCCCTTCCACATAAAAGTGCAGAAGACACATAGCATATTCACTATACCTTTTTATATAGAAGAACGCAGCTGTGGATTCCTCTGTATTACATTTAATTTCCACAGAGAGTCCCAGCTTTGAATTAATCTGCATCACAGGTAGGTTATTTTATGTGGCTGAAAGAAAATACATACATAGATGAACCAACCTGAGAGAAACATCAAAATTAAAAATTTTAATTTTATGAAAAGTATGGCAAGTAATGCACGCAGAAATAATAATTTGTACCGAATTTATTGGATCGAGTTTATTATCAAAAACAGAATCATTGTTACGGTGATTTTAGCGGATTTGTCTTTACGGAAACACATACAAGTAGAGAAATTATAACATGGCTGTGAAACTTGTACCTAAACTCATTTAGCAGTTTGTAACTTCAGATATGATTATAACTGCTGCCGTCGTAAGACGTACTGCTTTGAAATTCATTTCATCATTTAGAAATATTTTGTATAACGATTGACAGCTCGTTTTCAAATTACGATTCAAAGCACCCTACGGCCGGCGCCACACTGCGCGTATCTTCCGCCGCGTCTTTTTAGTCGCGTAAAATCAGCAAAGCGAGTGAGTCGACCGATCATCCGCGTAGTGTTTGATAAGCGCATATTGTGTGAAGCAGCGTTTCGCGACTGAAATAACGTGGCGGAAAATCCGCGTAGTGTGGCGCCGGCCTATGTAATAGATTTATCAAGTGTGTATTCGGAATAATTCTTGCTTCGTCACAAAGTCGTAATTAGTTAACTACTTTTAAAATAATTTTGATTCCTATTTTTGAGGCTGTGTCCAAATTTGTTTACGCACTTGTATCAAATTTCGATTCGTGATTGTATTTCGATTGATATCGTGTTAACAAGAAATTCTACGGATTCTAGTAACGAACGAAGTTTATTTTTTAAAATAGATTTAATTAAATGTTTAAGCATATTTCTTAATATAATTGATTCATATGGCGCTTTCTTTGTGATTGTTTTTGTGATTATTTTTATTTTTTCTTTAAGTATGTAATACATGAAAAATTATTTTCCAGCGTAAACAGAAATACTTCTACAAAAAGAGCAAAATATTTGTGTGATGACATTATTAATGTAATTAATAAAAATGAACTTTGTTTTCACCACATATGTATTGAAAAATATAAATATGTTTCAGAGCCCATGGCCCCTTCGTTAGGAAAAAATGTATAACAACAAATTAAAAATCGAAGTATAGACAAAATATAATATAATGTATTTTGATTGTCTATACTTCGATTTTTTATTTTTAACTTTTTAGTATACCTTGTATCCTGACGAAGGGGCCATGGGCTCTAAAACATGTTGATATTTTTCAATACATAAGTGGTGAAAACAAAGTTCATTTTTATTAATTACTAGCTGTGCCCGCAACTTTGGCCGTGTAGAATTTTGTTGGAGACTAAAAGAGAATCAGTGAAAAATCAATATAATCTTAACTACTCATCCAAATAATTTTGTTTGAAAAACATTTTTT
This sequence comes from Agrypnia vestita, assembly GCA_016648135.1. NCBI lineage: Eukaryota > Metazoa > Arthropoda > Insecta > Trichoptera > Phryganeidae > Agrypnia > Agrypnia vestita. The sequence continues at coordinate 122,158 of JADDOH010004202.1, forward strand.
ATCTAAATAAAATTTTCCTGAGGATATGCAAATTTATTTTGATACTAAATTTACTGAAACTACCCCCGACAGATGTTAATTTTAAATATATATTTTATCCATATTAAATTTACCCTACGAATTTACCTTAGCATATAGATATGTTGTAGTGAATTTTTTTCATAGGCCTTTTTAAGTTCTACAACTTCTCTCTAGAAAGTATTCATTTATCTCTTACTGTTAAGGCAGCGTTCGTAAAAAACGCATTCACTCAACCGTTTTTTCGTCGACTTTAGTTGTAAAAAAGGTCACCACGTCACTCTTTTATTTTAAATAGATAATGCATTTCATATAACCACTCTTAAAGTCCATTCTAAATATTGGTGAAAATTTTTTTGAAATCGGATTAGTAGTTTCTGAGATTACCTCCTACATCCAAACATACAAACTTTATTAGTATAGATGTAAACAGAATTACATACAAATTACTATAAATTTCATTCAAATGTAAACAACTTTCTATTTGAATTTTGTAACTTTTCAACAATAAGCCTCACCTTCGTTGCTCGGTAGCTCGGAGAACAGTCTTTTGTCTAAGGGTGTAAATATGTGGGTTTTATTTGATCTGCGAATTGCAGTTGAAATGAAAAGATCGCTATGTTAGTTCTTACCTTTTAATTTGAAAATAATTACAAAAAAATTTACAACAACAATTTAATATTTGGGACGGTTGAATCTTAATATGAACACTAAGAATTTCAAATAGGTTAAGAAAATACTGAAATACAGGAAGAAGTATCAAAAAGTGAAAACATATATAAATCCTGGCACAAAAATAGACATTTTATTGATAATACATTATGGGAAAAAGTAAAATTTCGCAAATTTCTTGGGATGTTGGAGGAAGTATGTATAGTTTCATAAATTTCTTGGAATATCGGAGAAAGTAAAATTTCACAAATTTCTTTGACGCAAGGAGATACGAGAGTATACAAATACAAATAGAGAAATGATTTTACAAATTATTTGGTAAGGACATTAAATTTTAATTTCGGACGAGTTTACAATATATTAAACATGCTTCGTACAGGATTTAAATAAAGCACCTTGACCGATGGCGGCTATAACAGAACTACAACATTTCCAGAATTTGAAATTTATGTGTATTGTTTGAGAAAAGAGGGTTATACAGATCTAAAAACAAATTTCAATTCATACTCTCTTACTTAAAAATAAAATATATATTGCGATAAACGTCCAGGACAGAGAGGAATGTTCGAAACTTTAAATGAGTGAGGAGAGTCCTTGCCTTTGAAATATTCTGCACAGATAAAATTCACAGGAAGGATTTGTTCATAACACTGGATTACATTTGTAGATGTGTGACCTTTGCGATGAAAACGCTGGACACTTGGTTTTATTTAGAAGAAAGATAGATTTAAAAGTTTTTGGGGGAATCTTATGTATATATATACTTCATCTCTGGATTAGGATTGAATTTGTAGTTAAATTCCCGCTCATTGGCAGTGCTTGCGAGTACTTTCATGTTACCTCGCGTGAAGACGGTGGGAGAAAATAGACTTTTACAGTTTGTGTTATTATACTGTTATTTTTGGTTTCTTATGAACACTGACGTGAGACCTTTTTTGTTACCTCACTATACAATGATATAAGATGGAAAGTTGCACAATTCACTGGACGCCAAGTTACGGCATCACAGAAATATCGCGCGTACCACACTTTATACAGGTCTCGTTTCCATATTAAAACTGGTCGGAAACAAAGGATAATATTCTTGGGGACTAAAAATAAACTGTGGTTTGTTTTTTACTTGTTACCCACTAGAACCCGATGGATAGTTTTTAACCTGATAAATCTAAACATCTTCGGGAGCTCGACGCACTAGGAAGTTGTTAAAAAGGCGGATTAGCAGGAAAAGTCCAAGAAGGCCGCCGGCAACCACTTCTAGGAATTACTATTGAATTTACGAAATTGTAATTCTGTCTTTCAGTCGCATAGTTAATAAGGATTCGTGTTTAAAATTTTAAAAAAGTAACCCATAAAAAACAAGTTTTTATTATACTCCCTTTCTCATCTACTAGTTGAAACAATTTTTTTTCGCTTAAACTACGCGTTGGGCTTCAGTCGGGTGACGCTACGAAAGGGAGTAATAAAAAATTTCCAAAAATCTAAAATTATACTATAATATAGGTTTCTCGTCTACCAGATGCGTTGATATTATTTTTTTATATATCAACGCGTTTTTATTATATTTATTTTTTATATTTCCACAATTTTATATATATTATATAAAAATTTTTCATACAACTTATTTAGTTGTATGAAAAAAAAGACTATTCAAAATTTGAAAAATCCAAATTTTTTTTTTTTTTAATTTAATAGATCTTTTTGATCATCGCCACGAGTCTGTTTGGAAAATTTCAGCTCGATTGGATCACGGGAAAGGGGTTTAAAATGGATCCAAAGTTTTTTCGTCAGACAAGAAGACAAGCAGACGCCATGAGTTAATATAAAGGGAGTAAAAAATAGGCAGAAATTGACAAACAGAATAATAGATGGCGTTGATGGCGCAGGTGTAGGGTTGGAAGTTTGGAAAAAATCAAAATAATTAAGACGGGGTGAGAAGTGGCATTTGTAATTAATTAAGTATTGTAACTACGAAATTTCATCACAATTTACCCGGACAAGATAAGGTTACTATTGTTTTCAATCGCATCTTTAAGAGTTTTTAAAAAATTTTCATTCCGCAGAAGGGCCCGCCTTTCCAAGAGTTCCGCAAGAGGTAGATCTCATGTAAATCTTCTATCATCACGACAATATCACTCTAGGCGGGAGGCACGTGATGGAATGCTTCACAGTTTCATAAAAATATAATATTTAAGTTATTGAAATAAAAGAGAAATAAATATTTTCTCTGTAGACGGTGCCTAAAAGTATAATAATGCTTTGAAGCTTTTGCCTTTATACATATTTGAAAGTGCATTTACAAGTCAGATAGCTATTTTCGTGCACATCGCTGTTTAACCATCACGTTGTTTATACGCTGTAAGATATATCATACCGGCTCTAGCCTATTGTCTCGTAGGAACCTATTCATGGGCCACGGTTTTATCCTTTGCTTACAGAGCAGAGCAGAAAGCTAATTATTTATATCCAAAATAATTAATATTTTCAATTTATTACAATACCAATTACTTGGTAATCATACACTCATTAATAATCAGACATTTCCTACATTTAATATCAAGCAGTTTCTGGATTAATTTCCATATTAGAAAAATTAACTATGTGGCGCTTTAGTTGTCTTCATTATACATTGTAAAACATTCACTTTTGACACACATAAAAATAATAATAAATTATCAAGTTGACAGATTTATAATACTTTGACCCTCGAACTTTCAAAATGATCACCCAAACAATGTCTCACTACCCAACCAAACTCTTTCACGATTGTTTCAATTACGGCAAGAGCTAAACAATTGCAGCTACTACTGAACAAGATTCAACAGTATCATGACAACAATCTTTCGTTCTACATAATTTCTTTCACAATCATTAATTTTAAAAAAATATTTGATTGATAAATAAGAAGAAAGATGGAGATGGAGCTTTTGATTGAAATACCCGGTGTTCATTAACTAGAAATATTAGTGTATAATGTTGCCAATTAGAAAATTAATTTATATAAAAATTATTTGACCGCATTTTAATAAATTACAACATGTGAGGCGTGCAGAAATAATATCTGCAGTGTAAAAAATAGCATAAGAGACAAAATCAGTTGGCAATATAATCGACATATTTATATCATAATTCTTCAATTTACTTACTTCAAAATCAATAGTATGCAAATTATATTAAATAAAATAACAGTATCCTAATTTAAGAAACAATAAGTGAAGTACGGCATATACAATTAAAAATATGTAATTTTGAAGTCAAAGACGGTAATTTTTAATAAAAACATGTGGACAAATAATAACACACAAGGACTTTCATAACAAACATGTACATGTGCTCAGAATGCCAGAGGAACGATTACCAAGAAGAATCCTCTTGGCAACCCTGGAGAGAAGACGGCCGGTGGGTCGACCCAGATTAAGATGGGAGAGACAACAAAAAAATGTATTTGAAAACAGAATGGATCTGGACTGGTTGACTTGAGCAGAAGCAGTGCAAGACAGGTGATCATGGAAGCACTTTGTCGAGTCTTTGGGCCTCCAACCCTACTAGGACAAGATGACAATAGGAAGATGATGAACTAGTTAAAAATATAATTTCAAAGCACTATTAATTGTGAGGCATAAAAGCAATATCCAAAAAAATTTAATGCAACGTGTTTTTATAGGAAATGTAGCCTATATATTTATAGGAAACATGATTTTGGAAGTGATAGATACAGGGATACGGAAGGGATAAAATCTATAATTCAGTACATTCTAAATAAGTAATCCTCGGTAACTTCATTCAAAATATATTTTTTTAAATTTTGGACATTGCTACTTTTGCTTTTATATCTGTCAATTCATATATAAATATTTTGAGCATATAACAGAACATGACGAGTTTTTTTTAATTACTTACTTAGGTACATTTAAAGTAATTTATAAAGATAAACTAATATACATAACATATAAATGTTTTCAGGTTGTGTCGTTGACACATAGTTTTATTTTTATAACCATGTATCAACGACAGAAGTATTTCCTTATTTTTTAACAGCAAGATTGTTCATGGAACTTTGAAGAAACTTTTTTATTTTTGATAATTATAAGGTTTGATCAAATTTCATTTTAAATTATATGCATTCATTTCTCGTTTAGAATAATCACATTTATTTATACACATTTGTATATATCGGGTGGCGCAGGTTTATTATACAAATCGATATTTAAATATGTTAGTCCCGATATAACAGTCAAAGTGACGTTGATTTATACTTGTTGCTTTTTGACCGTAGTGATATTTGCGTTAATTATAATAATTATTTATTTAATTTAAAAAAAAAGTTATTCATGCGTTAATTTCAAAATTCTCATTCAACTTGGATAATTGACATTGTCACGAGATCTTTGAGAGACAAGTAAAACACTTTAAATTATATAATGTTTTGTAATTTGACTAAGATCACTGAACACGAACTTAACAAGAACACTGTTCATTTATTTACACTTATTTCGCATTCGTCACTCGAGATTATTTCATAAATACGTAGGTGTCTTTTACGAATTTATTTCGCTGTATTTTTGTTTATCGATTCTTTATGGTTTAACGCACGGGTACGCTGTATCTACGATTTCGCTATAATATTACAATGAAACTGGTTGTTCGGCGCAATACCGTCCGTATTTATAAATACCTAATATTTTCGATGTATCTGGGATAGTTTGGGTATTAATAAATTCTACTACATATTATTATGTGAGGTTCCTATTGTTTTAAGACTCTCGAAAAAATATTATTCCAATCCTCATCCATATCAACATATTGTCTTTTCTTGCACAGCATGCTGCATAAACTAACAGTGCGTATTGTTTAAAATCTACGTTTGTCAAAAATGTCTAACACAATTATTATAAAAATATAGTATATATAAATATCATTAATAAATAAACAATACAAATTTAAAATCATCGCAAAATTGTATAATGCACACGTAAATTACAGCAATATTTTATAAGAAGCGTATGGTGGCGCTGGTATCTATATATTTTATAATATATATTCGAATGCCTGTTCATGGAAGACATAGGCAAACTCTCTGACTGTTATACCTCCGATGCGCCGACCGACCATTTGTCCCTGCGCTTTGGAGGCAGAGAAGAGATTTTGTGTGGACGCCTCCGTGGACGATGAGTGAGGGCGGGAAGGTGAGTACTGCCACTTTAGCATTTTAAAAAATGCTGAAAATGGATGGCAAAAGTGTAGGGCCGATATGGAAGCTATTGCTCATAAAACGGCCCAGAGTGTATGGTGGGTCCCTCTTCTCTCTGCGCCGACGACCAGGACCGGACTTCAGCTCAAATTTGACCGCCGCCGCTGCTTGCACCCTATAAACACCTGTAAAACTGGATTTTCGTGTCGATCGATTTACTCGCCGCTATTTGTATTCATTCGTGAGAGCGAATTATCTTCAGGGTGGAGACGGCAACCATCATCCATATACAGTCCATTGCTGAGGAGTGGATCCAAAGGTAAGTTTTTGCACTGTCTCTTCAGTGTGCGGGCTTTTCGCACTTATACTGGACAATTGGCTTGCTTTGGAAGCCTCCTTATAGCTGCAAACTATTCTAGCCTACTATTTTATAACTGCCGCCGCTCTAGTGTAAGCTCTAGAGGAACTAAAAACGTTTCTTTAATAATGTTAACATCGTTGAACTACTGCAGGAGTCTCTTTACAGTTGTTAATTTGAGATGAGATTTTTATTTAGATAAGTTACACCAGAACAGGTTTCACCTAGTGGAGAATTATGAACATAATTAAATTTATAGATTGCAAATGATAAGTCTGTACATATTTATTAAATATGTCACAGTCATCTTCATCATAGTCGTTCGCCATTCTATCGATTTTTGTACGTTGTTACTGTTCATTCCAGCCCCGGGAAAAGAGACAGATCAATATCGACCCTCAAATCTCTTCCCGGATCCCGGCTGGAAACCACTGATTATTTTATTTTTCGAAATAAAGAATAACAACTTACCTATAGGTTAAGCGACTAAAGAGAAAATTCTTTAAAAATAGCAACCAAAAGGAATAAATATTAAAAAACCGGCACGAAGCTACATATGTCTGATTCGAATAATGATAATAAAATGCACTCTGACCACCTGATTCGAAAAATAACTAAAAAATGTTGCCGCTTTTCTGAATATCGTCCCTTTTCTCTCACTTCTTGGTGTTTTTTTTTCTCAAAAACAAACTATCTATACCTATAAAACTCAATGTTTGTTTGTCTGTCTGTTCTCCATACACACCGTTTGTCCGATTCGATTAAAATTTTGCATACTTATGCATTGGGACCCAGCGGGTAACATAGGCAACATTTCCCCCTATTCTCTTACTCCTTCCCTTCCCCCTGACCTATTTTCGACGCAAAACTGTACCGTTTGACCGATCGGACTCAAAATTTGGAAACTTATTCTTTAGGATTCGGCAGGTAACATAGGCAACATTTCCCCCTATTCTCTTACCCCTTCCCTTCCCCTGACATATTTTCAACTGACTGACTCAAAATTTGGAAACTTATTCTTAAGGTCTCACCGGGTATTATGTGCGACATTTCCCCCTATTCTTTTAACCCTTCTCCTCCCCTGATATATTTTTAATGCAAATCTGTACCGTTTGACCGATCGGACATAAAATTTAGAAACTTATTCTTTAGGACGCGGCGGGTAACACATGTGACATTTCCGCCCTATTATTTTACCCCTTTCCTTCCCCCTGATATATTTTCAATGCAAATCTGACCGTTCGACCGATTGGACTCGAAATTTGGAAAGTTATTCCTTAGGACCCGGCAAGTAACAAAAGTGACATTTCCTCCCTCCTGTTTTACTTTTTACCCGCCCCCTGATATATTTTAAATGACCAATCAGGTCAAACGGTACAGATTTTTACAAAATTTGCAAAATTATTCTTTAGGACTCGGCAGTTTACATTGGTGACATTTACCCCCTATTCTTTTACCCTCCCCCCCTGATATATTTTCGATGTAAATCTATACCGTTCGAATCGAACCTTTGTTTACCCTAACAAATTTATTTTGACTTAATCCTTAACCCGTGCAATGCCGGGTATAAACAGCTAGTAAAATTATAACATTTCGAAATTCATAATTTTCAATTTTACTCAACTCAACAATTTTAACTATAAATGGTTGAGTTCTTACTCTCATAAAATAATATAAAAAAACTCACAATTTTATTCAATAACTAGATACATAATATAAAACAGTTCCAATTGCATTGCCAAATAATTTGATAGATATTCTCGAGGAAACAATTACAATTGTGTTTTTGTATATTGTTTCCATATTATAAAAATTAAGTTATAATAAGCACACACTAAACAAGCAAAATAAATTTTTCTTTATAATTATTGTTATTTATTAATTGTTATTATTTATTTTTACTATTTATTTTCCATATAATTCTTTTTAACATCACTTACTCCACAAAACGAATTAAAGAGGCGTTTGTCTGCGGGATTCATTTTTACTTTATATTATTCTTAATATTTTTGCCATTTATTTACTGATAATTGGTACTTAACATTATACATTATTACTATAACAATAACTGATAAGATTTTTACATTTATAGTAATGTATAAATCTAATTGCAGAGTATACTCTGCTCTGTGAAATCAGTATGCGATTGTTTTAAATAGAGGGGAATACCAGCTAAAAGCAATGAATTAGAATAATATTTCGTGACATAATTGTATCAAAATCACATGAATATTCGTATTTGAACATGTTCGATATTTCATAAAATAACAAATGTATTTTACAATTATATAATTTAATTCAATAACAGAGCCAATTCCCAGTAGGTATATAAGTTAAAAAGGACAATACAAATTTAAAGTGTCACTTTACGAGCTTACGGTATGTGTTTATATTTACAAAAGTTATTTTTGATGTATGCAAATATTATTTGTACATTGTATGCAAATGTTACAAGTTGCGTGTATACAAATGTTATTTACCTGATTTAGAAGATAGATTATGTATAAATATTATGCGTATAAGTAATAAAAAATTTAATATTTAAGTTGTAACAAGGTGAATAAAAATTTTCATTTTTTATTTTTTGTTTTAAGTTTTAGTTTTTGATAAAAATTCCCTACCAATTTTCAACAATTGTGAAACCGTCATCAGACCCAAGAGGGTTGTTCAGTCTGGAAGTAGGGGTGTTCGCGGGGGCAACGAAGGCGGAAGGGTTGCATTGAGAGTTATGGAGTGTCCTTGTTACAGGCCATGTACACTGGGAGCGGCCAACACCGTTGTTAATTTACATACCGCTTGTGCCTGTTTGTAGGCCCTGGCGAAGATTATAAGGTATTATCGGCAGATCGCGCCCAGAATGTGGGGGACGTTAAGAGTACAAAGATTATGAAGAGGATGCTGGAAGCCTGGGAAAATTAGGCCGCACCGTGAGGTGTAAAACGTTCAGAGATTCCTACCTGTGTACATTTAATCTTCTTAAAAAGGTAAGCTATTTTTGACAACAATTTAAGAGCCTTAAACTGAATTCTATCAAATCCTACTTTATAACATCGTGAAAGTACCTGTTTATACTCTAACATAATATTCGTTGGAATTTAAACAAGATTCTGCTCTACACGTACAAATATAATTTTGTGTATTCATTATACACATGTACTTTTGTGAGTAAAAGGTAGACACCTATATCATAATCATCATCACTGTTAGCTGTACAACCCCTAGTTGATCCTGGCCGCAAGAGTGTTCATCCACTCATCACTTGCACCAGCTCTCTCAAATTGTCTCTCTCTATGTCTTTAGACACATTATCACTTCATCTTAGTTATGGCCTTCCTAAGCTCCATCGTCGTATTGGTATTCAGAAAGGGCTTCGGTGTTTGTGGTTCAATCATTTTCTATCATCAACCACCAAAGTCTTTATAATTTAATAAATTTATTAGCGCTTAGCGTTATGTTCTAGTGTTCCGTTGTGTTGTAGCGCCTGAGCCAAAGTTCATTATCTAGAACCGGTTCTTATAAATGCCTTAAAATTTTATTTTCAAAAATCTTCAAAGCTCACTATTCCACTTAGTTTATACCCGTGTGTTAGATGTGTGTTTGAGCACTGGTATGATGGGAGTCTTGTTCTAATATTTTAGTGTTTCTGGAGAGCATCCTGCATTTTATCTGATTTTGGAAGCGGAAATCATCATGAAACATGGATTCGTGCTCACTATGTGCTTCTGGATATTTTTTGTGGTTATTCATATCTTCTATCAGAAATCCAAGGTACCTTAATATCGGTACTGTTAAAAAGTTTCGGCTTCCACATGAAAATATGAAGGTTTGTTGGGTGGGTCAGTAGAAGACCATAGCCAGGTCTTCTACTGATACAATATCAGACCCATGTTTTTGGCAAATTTTTCAAGATTTATAAGGCCTTAAGAGTATTTGCAACTATGAGCATGTCGATGTCACCAGCGTAGGCTTACAGTTGCACACGAGTTATCGAATATTTTTTCCCTTATTTCAATACTAGATTTTCTAATTACTTTTTCTAGGGCTATGGTGAATAAGAGGCAAGCCGATCTTCTCAAAGGGATTAGTTAGATCACTGCCTACCTTGACGCAATACGTTACTGGGATCTTGACTGTACGGTTCTCCAACCTCTCTCATTGCATTATACAATGCTTTCATGTTGATTCTTTTATATACGTCCTCGAAAATTATAAAGAGATGATAGGTTTCGACTTTGTATTCTAAAGTGCTTTCTAGGATCTGTCTCATGGAGAACATTTGATCAAACAACGGTCATTTGATCAATCAAAGCCAAGCCTGAAAATACACTGATAGTGTATACACCTACATGTAACTATTACATTTCAACTATATTTTTGTTGAGACTTTATCTTGACATCACATGATAACTCTCATATAACCACGTATTTAGAAAATAATACAAAAAATATATATTTAAAGAAAATATAGAGGTACCATTACCCTACGAAAATCTATGTTTGTATACTTGTTAATGCAAAAATACTACAGATATCTCTTGCATAGTCCAATAAAATAAACGAAGGATTTTAAGATATAAATAAATAAAATATAAAGATTATTAATATTTAAAGCATTAACTTTGTGGTTAGGCATTATAATAGAATGTTAGTTAACTTAGTAAAAACCACTACCAGATTTAACTTTCACAAAAGATTTGGTAACACCCACTTCAGACCCCGCCCCCTCTCACTCTCTCCCGGTAGATTCCTGAATGTTCAGTAGGCTAATCAGGGCATGTTTGTTTCTGACATGTGAAAGTTTAACAATATTTACAAGATTGGGGTGTATAGTGTTGTGAATATAGTAGTGTAGTGTTGGTCCTGACGAAGAGACGGGTACGTGTCGAAACTGGTAGACCCTAAATCTGGTAGTGGTTTTTACTACGTTAACTAACATTCTATTAACATATAAAGAATTTTCAAAAAAAATGATAATGTATGGACATTCTTATGATGTAATTGCTGAACATTGCATTGTATAGAGCGATAACTTAAGCCAGCTCCTACAGGTTGTAAGTCCTGAGACATCGTATTAAAAGACTTTCGCACACTTTTCTCAAATTCGTAGCTTCGTCTCTGGTGAATTTTTTAATTTATTTTAAATAATACAAATAATTCAATGAATAGTTTTTGATATTAGATATAGCGATCGTCTGCCGGGTAGCTACTTACTTTTCGACATATGCATAAAAACAAAATATTTTTACTTTTATGTCTTGATGTTTCATGTATACAAAATGATAAAAAAAATATTTTTCTATAAAAGAACGTATTATATATCACATTTCCCCTACATTTTCCGACATGTCAGAGTAATAAGTGTAAAGTATGCTCGATATAAATGCGACTCAGGTGTGATACGTTCTTTGAAGAAGACTACAAATTATGCTCCAATAAAGTTAAGTGTTTGTTCCTTGAACGCGCTTATTCTTTAATACTCGAAAAACATTAGTAAAATTTTATCAAACCAAATAATGCGATAATGATCAAAACCTTTGATCATTATCACATTGTTTTCAGTATCCACCCACCATACTTTTTGATGTTTCAGAATACGCCAAGTAATTAGAGTAATGGAATTTGTTATACGTATAATACCGTATAAAATATTTTATTAACAAAATATTTTGAGATTTCTCGAGATCTCTAGAAAACATTAGAAAAAAAATATTTCAAACTGTAGATACGCAATGCTTGCTAGAAAGAATCGAGTGACGTGTATGAGACCATTGATAGAAGGACCTTTCCAACCATTCGCGTAGTTTTTGTGGTGAACTGGAATCAAAGTTCTTGAACATTTTTCTATTCGAGAATTAAAGAAAAATTGTTTATTTCATGGATTGTTTTATAAAAAAATAAATATCATTGCTGACAAAAATGTTCTCAGGTTTTGACGGCCGTCCAGAATCTTCTGTGTATAGTTTTCTGGGATATTCTGCCATTCAACACACGCACATCACTTCAGCTCTGATGATGGATATTGAAATGGGATCCGAAACGTTGGCCAGAAAGGTCAGATATACACGGCAGAATATCCCAGAAAATTATACACAGAAGATCATTGCTGACATTCTAAGAAAGTTGACTGTCTGACAAGAATTGCATACGAATTGTACAATCATGATTAGTTCAATATTTCATTACAAGAGATTGTGATTTGGTCACGTGAAACAATTAAATTTAGTTAGAAGCATTGCATTTTAATAAAAGAATGTGAATGCATTCTCACACTTTTGCTTAAATACGACAATGATTCAATGGATATTCTTCGATGTTGTGAACCGTCTGGTAATAAAATTATTTTGGAAACTTTATTTTACAAATTACTCCTTCAGCATCAAGCTCTATGACTCTAAATAATGTAGTTAATGCAACATCCATCTTACGTGAATAACATAAATACGTGGATACTCATCAATGTTAATAATTTTTACGTAAACATACCAAATGTACCCACATAAATTGTGCATAATTTCTAAATTAAGGCTTCAGTTTCGCTTGGATGTAAGTTTTTAATGATTTTAAAATAATTTAACTGTAAATGGTTATGGATTTTTTATACGAACCGTATGTTTTTCCGAGAGACAATTCTCGAAGTTTCGTTGAAGTCGTATTCAACGTCATCAGGAGAACGACCTGTAGCCGCGGAGGTATAGGGCGGACTGATTAAAATTTCCGTATCCGGGGGCGTACATTATACGCACTTTGTTGTGAAGTGTTCACTTCTTCTACGATAAAGGCTGCCAGTGTGCAATATGTACTAATTACGTCGGTGGAATTTTCTGCGATGCGGGTACGGGTCGTTCCCCTGATGACGTTGAATACTTCAACGAAACGTCGAGAATTGTCTCTCGGAAAAACATACGTTTCGTAAAATATATCCGTAACCATTAACAGTTAAATATGTCTAACGACCGTAATAATAACCTGAACCCTTTAATTTTAAAATAATTTTAATTAGCCGTAAAAACTAAAAAAATAATAGAGCTGTGTATTCTTTAAAATGTTATAATAACAGACCAATGCAACCAGATAAACCTGAAAGATTACCAGATAAACCTGAAACTCCATTACGGATCATTTCGATTGCTAATCTTTATGAACAAACATAGTATCTATGTATAGAGAATCAAAATAAATATATTCTGGCTATTTAGGTATGTCACACTTCCAATACTGGCCTAGAGTCTAATCCATGTGCACGCCTATTTTTAATAAAAAAATTCTATAATCGTCCCTCCCTTTGTCGCTTTACTGGTACGAAAAAATATTGCACTCCAAACGTTTTGCTTTAAACTGAGCTTTACAATTCCAATCAAAGTAAGTACCTACCTTCTATCCATTCATTTAATAATAATTTATTTAATGCGTTACCTGATATTGCGATATGAATTCGATGATATTTATCGTCAATATTGATTGGTTTTCTCGAAGTATTATTCTACATATTCATAAATTAAAATAGTAATAATATACCTTACAAATATCATAAATTTGTTATTTAAAAATCGGTTAATATTTTACTGTGGGTATAAATATTTTTTTAAACGAAAGGGAAAGAATATAATAGTTACATTTCTTTAAAATAAACGTCATTAAAATAATGCATTTTTACCATCGTCTCATGAGACTTTTTGGGTTAGAGGTGTTAAATTTTGTGCAATACAGTATTTGTTTAATTTTGACTTTCAACTTTTCAACAAAATTTATTTGGTAACTCCAATAAGTGCAGTGAGTAAGCTACTAAGTACACTACTGCAGGAATTATGTACTCGAAAAGAGTGATTTCAAATCTTGGTTACAAAAATTAAATATTTTGATGAAACCGCACCGTCACACAGTTTTAAACCAAATGAAAATCAGCATAATATTAGCACACTAACAAATAAGGAAGTACCTACCTAGATTTTATTTTGAAATAAATTCAAATGGAGACGTACAACATACAGCACACTTGCGAAGCATTATTGTTTACTAGCAGTTAAGAAATCGGCTGTCGCTGATTGCTTGCTGCTGGGCCCTGATTGCTTGCTGCTGGGCCCTGCAGGCGGCCATAGTGCCCGTTACTCGGTCGACGGTGGATAATACTAATAGTGCGCGACCATTTGTATTTAGCCTTCGCTCATTACCTATTTCTGGGCACTGTGGGCGGCTATGGTAGGCGCTTCGCGGCCAGTAGTGGCCGTTGCACGGCCATTGGCACCTACAATCGACTATCGCTTGCTGTTTCCTGCTTGGTCTTGGTCCTTGAAGTCAGCTATAATGGTTGCTTCGAGGCTGGTGATAGCCACTGCACGGCCATTGGTGTCTGTAATTGACTATTGCCGATTTCTTACTGCAAGACTCCGCAGATGGATATAGTGACAGGCTGATGCGCGGCAGTCGGCGTCTGTAATCGATTTTGCCGACAGTTTGCTGCTAGGCCCAGCTTAATGTATAAATTAAATAAAAGTTTAGAAGATTTATAAATTAATATTATTATGAAAATATGTTTCTGAAACACGCAATGCTTTCAAAATCAGTTATAAATTGTGAAATTAACACTCTTTGTCAGATTTTGAAGTCTGCAACTTGCACTCATACTTGATAGTACTTTGTCTTAAAAATATGAGGACAGTTTAACAATAAGGTTATAAGTTATAGCGTCAATATTTTCAATTTAAAAAATGACATAATGCGCATGTTGTCTGTACCAAAAAACAACAAAATAACTATCTGCGCTGTTCTGTCTTCATATTTCTGAGACTTGCATTCTTCCTCTCGACTTGCTGTAGACTTGCAAAAACTTAATACTTAGAAAATAAACGCTACACAACATAGAAATGAATATTCATTAATGTTAGGTCAGTTAATTTTCATATCAATTCTTTTACATATATAATATCATAACTTTTGATTTGTTTGAGTTTGACAAGGTATCCTAACCTAGAAATTAATATCAATCATAAACATTGACATTATCTCGCGTTACTCGTCAAAAATTTGCTTGTTAAGAGTAAAATAAAATTTATTTTAGAAGATATGCATGTCGATTCATTGTATTCTTTAATAAAAATTCATTTTTGAAATACATCGATTTTTAAATAAAGTATATATTAAATTATATCTAAATGTATTTTTAAATGGTTAGAACACCTCGTTTCTCAAAAAAGAAATCATACGATTTTGTTATTTTTTGAAAACGGCAATGGAAAAACAACATAATTCTTGATGTGTTATTAGCGCAATCATAATAAAGATACCTGCATGAAATACTTTATCGACGATTAAATAGTTTTTGGTGTTAAATGATGCATTAATATACCCTTCCCATTTAGTTGTCAGTTATAAATAGGATAAATAATTGATTTTATTATTTATTTGTATCTACTTATATTTTTTTATTACACCTACATGTTTCGGAAAAACTTTTCGTGTAGGTGTAATTAATACATATAAGTACCTAGATACAAACAAATAATAAAAAAAAATATTTAAAAATGTCAATCTACAAAGTTGCTCAACCAATTGAAAATATAAATAGGATATTTCGGAATTCATATGTGCAAACTCACGAATGGTGGATTAAACGGGTCCAAACGATTGTTCTATTTTCACTATTCGATTAAAACTGTGAGAAACTGTAGATGCCATGAATATCTCAGACGCCGTAACTTCATTGTTGCCAACAAAGTGTGGTCTGGTAGTTGCCGTCTTATGTGTCAGTACTATCCCAAACTGTCGTTCTTCCAGCATACTGTTTGCAGCACGTCCGTGACGCTCAGGCTACCACGAACGCCTGAACTTTTAATCCTTTCTTTTAGTGTTAATCCTGTCGACCATCTTAGCTTTACTGCTGTTTCGAGATGCCTAGAGTAGGGGTTGTATATAGTCCACCATTTGGAGGCATATATTAGTCTAACAATAGTCTGGTATACTAGATCGGTCGAGACCTTGAGCCTTTCACACTGTAATACCAACTCCCGGCAAAACTCTTTTATATATCGCTCTTCTAATTTGTTCAACTCTATATTCAGCGACTTGGATCTTTTCAATTCATCAATCTATGAATTTAAAACTCTTGGATATTCAACTCAGTCATAAACCTTTTTTTTCCTCTTCTTAAATCCATCTTCTTTCTTTTGAACAGACTTCGTATTTTTAATTTGTGACAAGATAAAAATCGTCCAGATCTCATATATATATATGCGGATGTATTGATCAGATATCTTTATGCTATACATATATCTTTTGCACATCTTTTTATTCTTATCTCTTCTCCTTTTTACTAAGTAGATAAGTCCTTTCCTGTCCGTTCCTTATTCCCCTTTTACCTTCAATTCTTTGACTCTCATAGTTTGTCCGTAACGCAACACTTTCACTTTTTTTGTATAATTTATTATTTTGTATAGCAAGTTATTGTTGCTATAATACATAACATGTTTAGTCTGTGGAAACTTGTAAGATGGTCCCTATACTGTTTAATTATCATGTGTAATCTTATTCTTTTATATGTACTGTTAGTTTCCCATGAATAAATAAAATAAAATAAAAATAAAATAAAATATCTTTCCTTTAAGTTTTATAGGAATTTTAGGGTCATCAAGATTCCTATTACTATCTGTCTATCTTGCTATGTATCTAAATTGCATGCATCCCACATGGTGTGGCGGTGATATTTAATGGGAATATGGTGAAGGAATGCACTTCCTTTGATGGATAATTCCTCTTTTTCTCCCGTGCTGGTTCTGATATTGACCCTCTTTTCACACTAAACTTAATTGTGAGACAGATTCCGGGAATACTTTGGTTTATTCCGTTCGTGCATAAGCGGTAATATGTTAATTTAGAACTTTGAGTTATTAAAGAGTTAAGGTTGTTATTACGGTCTATTTCGAAGCGTTCTACACAGGAAAAATCAAACGCATTGTCGCTACATGATTGAAGGAACATATTGGATCAATTAAAAATAACAACTCCAATATATTGGCAATCTGCGAAAATGCATCCAAAGGGAATATCTGTCACTACATCAGATTTGACAAGACAAAAATCTTATCAACAAAACCGCACCTTATACCCAGATTAGTGAGGGAGTCCATTGAAATATACAAACATACCAATTTCAATAGAGATGACAGTTAAAAACTATCGAGTATTTGGCGCCCTGTACGACATTGATTCAATCCTTGAGAGACGAGAGAGAGATGAGAGAGAGAGTCGCAGTAAAGTTCGCCGACGTAACTAGTACATATTGCACACTGGTGAACTCTATCGTAGAAGAAGTGAACACTTCACAACAAAGTGCACATAATTTGCGCCCTCGGAAGAAATAATCAGTCCGCGGGTAAAGGA
This sequence comes from Agrypnia vestita, assembly GCA_016648135.1. Taxonomy (NCBI): domain Eukaryota; kingdom Metazoa; phylum Arthropoda; class Insecta; order Trichoptera; family Phryganeidae; genus Agrypnia; species Agrypnia vestita. Next base: position 139,767 of record JADDOH010004202.1, read on the forward strand.
CGTTCCCCTGATAACGTTGAATAAGAATTCAACGAAACGTCGAGAATCCTTTCTCGGAAAAACATACGGTTCGTATAGAATATCCGAGAACTTTGATTTATTAGCTAGCGGTAGGTTTTTATATTAGTTTTTGCAGTGGTCAGTTTTATTTTGTTTATTAATTCGATTTACGGTATGTCGACCTCGTTAAATGCATAATTGTACAGCTGATTGGGGTACGCTTGGGGTCGTCAACTTGTTCTTGGTCGCGTGTGTGGTTAAGGGGAACATGGTACTAGGAGCTGGAGATGGTACTCACTTCATTTTCATTTTAATAAATTTTAAACCTAAAATAATTTTTTGATGCTTTTTCAGTAATGAAATTTATAACATTTTCAATCCAAATATCAGCATTTTAGGTATTTTTTAAAAACTAATATGAAACATTTCATACGCCGTAGTAATTTCGATTGAAAATCCTTTAACCTTTAAAAATATTATATTTTATCAAAGACAATCTTCTACTCAGAGCAGAAACTTCACTGAGGTAATACGTATAGAACCAACTTCTAAGCCTCTTATGATTTCGCAATACAAAGTTATCATATTTAAGGTCTTAGTAATTTCAGTATTGATTGAGTAAACTGGCTTGCAGATTGAACCAAAATGATGGTAGATATTAATTATTATTTCTATCATTTACTTATTTAATGGTGTGTTTTTGGAATTTTTCTAATTTTTTGTAAATACAAGATATTACATGTATTCGATAAAGTGATATTGCAAACTTTTATCTGATTGAGACAATTAATACTTCAAAAACTTTTTGATTTATATTGTTTCAAATACAACTTCTATAAATGATTTTGCTTAAAATGAAACAGCTTCATTTTAAGCTTTCCCTAACCACGTCAAAACACAGATTCATCAAGCCATTAAAATATGTAATATTTTCCTAAATAAACTTATATAAAATTCACATATAAACTTATATCTTAAAAAAACATAAGCGCTTATAAATTATTAGTGGGAATAAAAAATAAGCGTTGGATGTCAGCTGTGATGAGAAGAGAAATTTGTGGATTGTCAAAAAGATATTTCACGTAAATTTCAACGTACAAAAATGAAAAAAACAGGAATAAAATTATATCTTTCTCTCACTAACTTGAACTACCAACATAAAGAAAGATTTGTTATTTCTTTTGGAAGGTCCTAGATGACCACTCCGGATTATAAATATGAAACTTTTAATTTGATTATCAATACCCAAAACAAGTGAATGTGTAATATTTTTAAGACATTAGAAACACTATATCATTAGTTAAAATAATTCAAAAACTCAAATAAAAAGTTAGTATTTTCTATAACGACCAACTTAAGGTAAAATATTGTTTTTATTATTATTTATATTTCTTCCATTCACATTCTATCTTACTTATCATTCGATTTGTGTTCCTACTTAAATAACAAACAAAACAGAAATATAAAAAGTAAATGTACTTTATTATTTTTACTTTGCTCTTCTTTTATTGCTTAGGTATTAATTAATATCTACGTGCAGTTACTATCCTTACACATGATTCGTACATATATTTTTTTCACCTTCACTATTGGTTTTATATTCAATATCATCTACATTTTATATTAATATCCTCAATTATTGATTAATTTTATAGTTATGTCTTATTTTATATTATTTTGTTTTCACTACATTGTAAGCTGCTTATCTTGACACATGTTCTCCCTAGTGAGATGAGTAGCTCCCTTTTCTACCGGCATGTATCAAGATGAAGATAAATAAGTAAAAAATAAATTTATAAATATGAATGGACGAAATCCCTCAATTATGTAACCATTACGCATATGTATAAATATTTATTTTGAGAGAGAAAAATACGCATCACTCCTGTTTAACACTATCGTAAATACAGATTGTTTGAATCACCAATATACCCATTTGGTTTGCATATGTTGTTTTTTAAAATACGAGTGCGTAAAGCACTCGCGTTCAAAGTGGAAATTATTTGCGTTTTCACATTTTTTGTTTTGATTGAATCAAATACTTTAAACAAACACAATTTTGTTTTTCCTTGTATTTTATATTCTTGTTCAGTGTAACAGAAAAAATGTTAATTTATTTTTTGTCATTTGTTTCTTTTTATATATTAAATCCAAAGTTTTCAACACTGTACGAGATGTTGTCTGGTGGTGGCTGTATTAGCAAAGAGCAGGATAGAACGGCAAGCAAAGCAATGGACGCATAGAGGTTATAGGATGCTAACTCTTCACGCGTAATAATTGTAATAAAAATCACTTGCGTGATGCATTTTCGTCTCCATTAAATCCGCGATTTATAAATGAACTTTGTATAGATTTTATTATGTTTTATAATGCATAAAATCAATACGTCTTTCTGTATCACACAAAGGAAAAATTATACATTTCATTGCAGTTAGTTTCATGTTTAGGTAGACCTTTTCATGTAAGAACGAAAATCGACAATACACCAGTAATTTTTATTTATTTTACATCACGGATGAATTTTATTAAGAAGCTATTATTGATAGGCTTTTAGAAGTGGCTTTATCGACAAATTATAAAGATGTCTTAGATTCTGGCCACATTAAATGTAAAAATAAGTCAAGAGAACAAAAAAAACTATCGAACGAAGGAAAACTCCATACTTCAGACAAATTCTTTGCATGGGTCACAGATCTTATACATCGAGCATGATAAATGAGCAAACTGCAACCTGGTGACTTTGAAAGAAAACGGCACATAAAGAAAAATATGAAATTGGTTTAGATGCCCACCTTTATTAATAAAATTTAAAATTAACTTTATACATTGCTACTTATAATATATTTTCTTTTAAATTTAAAATATGTTTTATTTTACTTTATAATACACGCACAATATGAGTTAACCTATAGTTAATCTATTTCTGGTGTGAGAGGGACTGCTATTCTCGAAACTATAGCAGAAATTTAATATCGCAAACTCATATTTTGTGTGTATTACAAAGTAAAATAAAACATATTTTTAATTATAATGTTGCACCACAAAGTATCTGCCGAATCTTTCAATGTTAATATTTTCTTCATCAGGGTGGTAAAGATACAAATCCTTAGCATTCAATCATTATGTTTTGTTTTCAAATGAAAAATATGCCTTATTGTAGAAATAAAAAAATACAAATGTACGATGAAAATATATTAGAAAATGACATTGAAAATTGAAAGTTACCTTTTTTCTACTAGAAAAAAGCCACGAAAGCTAGTTTGATGAAGCGTTGATTTAATTATATCAGCATTTAGGGTCTAGTGATGGAAGTTTGATACAAAACCATGCCGTACATCACTGTCTCGTCTTGGATCGCGGCGCGGCGTCAGAAACTAGAAACAGTCATCAATAACGTGTACACTTCTTTGACGATACTGACAACAGGGCAACATGTGCTCCCCTCGAGGGAAATTGGTAGAGTACTTATCGTAAAATCTAGTTAACTACTAATCCAGCTAAAAGGCAAGCGATAAAGTTAAATTGAAAGCTGAGCACGCAGTATAGATGAAGACGTTTTAGTATCGTTACACCTCGTCGCTTATTTGAGAAAATCTTAAAATAATTTAGATGATGCATCAATACAGGGCTTCCAGTAATTTTTTTTATTTGACTAACTGGTCTTTGGTTATTTTATTTTATTTAAAAAACATAGAAATGCGAAAACGGAGTAGGTACCTACACGTCACATCTTATTATATTAATATAATTCTACTTTCAGACTAGACTGAACGCTTGTGATATTATGAACACTGATGAAAATTAGTCTCCTGGAACGAAGCTTAAGCCCTCCGACTTCTGTCACTAGGCAAACTATTCAACATAAAAAAAATATATTTTGTCAGCCTGTAGCCTGTCCTGTGATGGTTGTTCATCAAGCTTAAAATAAATATTTCACGAGACGCTATGGTTAGATGACTCCAATGAGGTTAAGTTGTCGGAGAAATTTTGCAAGAGACTATGAGAAATGTTAGACATGTAGTGAGTTCAGAAAGTACATGTTTAGTACGGGGTGGGGGGGGAGGTAAGAAGCAAAAGCGAAACATTGCATATGACAAGAATGTAGAGCGACTTATTTCAGTATGATTATCTGGAAAGAGTATCAATCTGACAGTTGATACGTGATTTTGACAGCATTTTTGTATATTTTTAGAACACTTTAAAAGTATTTGATTTTTGTGTCCAGGATGCATTTTGCATCAGAGTCCATCATCGGTACTACATCTGAAACATCGACCAGGTCACATATACCGACAGAATATTTAGAAAACTAAAGATTATATTAAAGATGTATTTTAGAGACGAAACTATTTTTTATGTGGAAAAATAGGTACGGCAGTCTTTTTTTTTTAGTGTTCATTAGTAAAGTTTTCATTAGTACAAGAGTTTGTCGATGTTGCTATTGATCTATCACGTAATGACGCGTTAGCTGCCGTAATGAAAATAAAAATGTGGGTACGATTCTTACTAATAGCGACAGACAACTGCATTGAGTGGCAATGATCAATTGCTTCTTGTCTCACGACTTCCATCCCCTATCATGCCCCGGAAAGCAAACCTTACATGAAAACTTACGTGGAATAATCGTATATTAAAACGATCTTGGAAAAGTCGTTCGTCAAGACATTCGTGGAATAATCACACAAAATTTGTTTGACAATTAAAAATACTCATGAGCTACTTTCAAATAAATTTTGCTGTCAACTATACGAAAATATATTGGACTATATTAGTATGAATGTCAGGAATAATAAATAATATTTATACTAATAATACCAAGATTATTTTTAGAAAAATTGCGTTTATTTTGATTGGGAGAAATCGAATCATATATTTAATATTCTCTGCGTTTAATTATGGTGGGACAAAAATGACCCACCGGCGGTTCTAGATTTTTGTTTTTCTTTTAAAACATATGATAATTAGGAAGTTGAAATGATTGGAATTGTTAAAATACACCATTTGAATAAAAGTCAAGAAGTTTAATGATCCTAAATAAAAAACAAAATAAGTTAGATATGATCGAAAGTGTCGGTGAGACATAATTGAGACGGTGGAGGTTCTAGTATTAATGCATGTACCTTTTTCTTTCCAGTTTATACTGGTGTATGCCTCCTGTCATAGAAATTTATTGTCAAAGGTACACATAATGATAGTAATTATTATGGAGTCAGCAAAACAGTCAGTCATTACTTTAATCTTTTTGTCGTTCGTATTCAGTCTCACTCTGCTACTGACATTGACACTGTCAGATCCTGCATTCTGTTTTGAAAGCTGTCTAGATCGTTTGAGAATATGACATCTGAAAAACGTAATTGAACATGAATTATCATATTTTATGTAGATTCTTTTCACTTTTCAGTTTAATTTTGTCTCTTGCTATGGACATTTTTTGTGGTGGATTCATGAGTGAGTAGTGCGACCCTTTCTCCTGTTACCATAAAACAAACTACTTTGTTCTATACATTGCAATTCTGAGCCATTTTTAGAGTGACAAATAACGAGGCGCTGGTCGCGTTTTGCATTTGGTCTGTTGTGTTTTAGAGGTTGACCTCCCTCACTTTTTCGTGATAAATTTCCAGTAATCACCCTCTCTTTTAGCGATCGGAAGCCGCCACGGATTCTAGTCGTACGTACCTAAACCAGGCTCATTGCCTCTGCTTACACTAGACATGGGTAAGACCCGTTCAGTCGCAAGATATTATGTATCAATGTTTCCATATCACGAAAAATAACAGTTTTAAATGACACGTTCGTCCGAAGGATATCGTTTACATGGTACAATAACTAATTTCGGTCTTTGACTCATCATTATATCGTTCGTAGAACACCGAGATGAAGAATGTGTCAATGAATTTCATTTCCAATGCGTAATAAAAAGATTTTCAGCAAAAGGGCTACTAAAATACAATTACGAAGCCGAACCTTTTGAATATTTTTTGTTTCAGTGTTTATTTTACAAGATATGTATGTTGATGTTATACTTGAGTATAAGCCGTTCGCGAATGAAACCAGGCATAGCTCGTAATTTAAGAAGGTATAATGTTTGAATCGGGGCTTAGTTTTAAAATTATTTGCCAGTATGTAGTGACGATTACGCCGGGCTAGTTTTTCATTAGATTTTTATTATGCATACATAATCCAATATGTACTTCCAAAACTAGTACAAAAACTTCTTAAAATCACAAATAACAAACAACCCGACAATACAATAATTTTAATTCTTAAGACTAACATCTAACACACGTTATTCCAAGTGATAGTATAAAAACTTACTTATACTATTTTTTGATTTTTAATGATATGCTGTATAATGTTGTCTAAGATATAATAAATTAATTAATACGCGTATAAATACATTTCCAAAAATTTGCATATAATTGAAAATAATAAAGAGAGAATTGAAAAACTTAAATTGAAAAACATACCAACAAAACAAATATTGCACTAAATAAAACATCGTTCTTCATTGAGTAGGTACATGCGTATTTATCACTTAATATATATTTATCCAAGATTATCTATTTATTGTTTATTATACTTGTCAAATAAATTACAATAATTGTATTACCGTCTAAATGACCCAAGCTCGCGATGACAGTACAAAAACTCTTTTATACTGGTAATTATAAGAAGCACGTGATTCTGTTATGGTCTCGTAATTTGTCATCGTTCGTTTTGGTCTCCAAATTTTTTTTCATCAAACGTTCGATGTTCAATCTAATTCGCGCGCACTATGTATATCTGAGCGGAAGAGTATCTCTAGTTCATTGTAACTGACCCGTTCATTAAGATCCGTTCATTTGCGACCTACCCACCTCTACTGTTCACATATATTCACACCATAATACTCGCTTGTATGGAAGAATTCTTCTGGATGGGTGGGAATTCTTCTCTCCACACCCGACAAACGCCCAAAAAACGAAAAAATACTTACGGCATTCAACACCAACACCACATCTCTTAGGCGTCGAGCAGTTTTCTTTGTTTCGTCCTCAGGGTTCAAGTTTCTACTCCCCTCAACAAGAACTACGAATAACGCCACCATGACTCTATCCAGTTGAGAGATTGTTGTCCTAGACGTAATTATTATTAACTTATAATGTATGTCTCTATCTAGATGAGAGATTTTTGTCCTAGACAGAAATTATTATTAACTTTATACAACTAACTAAACAACTTTTATATACTATGTGTGATGTTCTTATTCTCTTCTTCTTAATGCTGGGTGCTTTCAATAAAAGATCGTGTTGTAGACTCTTAGTTTATTGGAGGTAACGATATGGTTTACAGAGATGACAATCAACAATAGCGGTTTGTCTCGATACAATGGAAAAAACTTTGATTCGACGCGCTCGCGACCTTATGAAACGTTCGCTCTCTCTTTCACGCTCTGTTTCTTTCATGCCTCGCGACACACGTCCCTTAGATCGATTAAACTGTGTATTTACCTATATGCTAAAAATTATATATACTTAAAATATATTATTGTTTCCTTTTGGCACACATGTTTGGACTTGGCTCCGTTTTTGTAGGTCTCAAGTCTCTAGCATATCGTTTAATTCGATATTAAATTCTAAAAGTGTGACAAAGGATAAGTGGATTCTAGCATTTCACAACAAAGGGAGGGCGAGATTGGTGAAAGGAAAATCTTTTGACTGAAGGCGTGAGCGGGTATCGGTTTCAAAGCTTAGGACTGGCCTGAAGTTAGCTCAAAGGATTCTCACTCAATAGTTCTACATATACACACGCAGCGTCGTATAGGTACCGGGTTACTCAATAAAATTAAACTTACAACTTAAATCTGTTCAAAAACTGATACTCATACATTTTATTGCATATTTTTTGACATTTAGATTAGTAGCCTCAAAAATTAACGTAACCTGCTTGCGAATATATACGAATGTGGACGCCAGTATAAATACAAATATTATTCTATAAAACTCAAATTCAGTTCAGAAGTGACATTTTTATACTTACAAATACCTAATCACAAGTCATTAGAACGTGTAATTCATACCTACTTACGGCAAATTGCATACGGAACTGTTGTGAGTCATGTGAAATATTTAATTAACCTTAGGACCCATGCATTTTATATAAATTCAGTATTTGAATATCTTTTACATCTTGTTATATAAAAAATCTTGCATTCTTTTTAAGTTTTCACCCATATAACAATATTTTTTGTAAGATGATATTTCCCTAAATTTCATAAAATATATTTAAAGAGTAGTTACTTCAGTATCACATAAAGATATACATCAACGACATTTACACAATCTGTCTGTCAAAAAATTTGAGAAATAAATTACTTCAATATTTACACTTAAATAAATAAAATATATTTATTTTAGAAAGACTCTCCTTGAGTTTTTTTTCTTCAATCTTTTTGTTTAAAATCAATAAGTTTCTTTAGTTTAATTGAGATAATTGTTTTAAATCAATTTTTTTGAGTCTAATTAAGATAATTGTTTAAAATGAATTAGTTTTGGTGCACCATCTATTGCTTCGTCAGGATAGTATAAAAACACAAATGTAAGCATATAATTTAATCGTAGATTTCATTGATTGACATTTCGTTAATGATATAAATTTTAAAAACAATTTAAATAAATAATTATAATTTAAATTATAATTATTTTTTATATTGAGCTCGACTCACTAATTAACACACAATTCAAAACATCTTAAAAAATAAATACAATGGAAACAGTAAAATAATATAAAAAAATAAATGGAAAACTACAAAGGCTTCACATTAAGGCAATGTAGAGTCTCCAAGCAATTTAGCCTTGATTATAACGATGCCATATCATCAAACGTAATCCGATTTCTTATTACCTCTTCTTATAATTGAAGTAACGCAGTGTTTTGTGTTTAACCAGGTAATTTATTTTTAAGAATTGTATTACTCAAATAAGCTTCACCTCTCTTATTTATATTCTTTGAAACTTCTATATTTAAAATTTCATTATAATATTTTTTAATAACAAGAATAGTAACAATTTGTGAGCCGAAAGATACAGCAGAGAAAAACAATTTCATATTATGCCACAATTCTACATTACTTTTTTCACACAGATACCCAGTAAATAGGAAAGAATATTAATTGAACATATATTAACATAATTATTTTTCAAAACCTTACTATTTCAGAAACATTTGCTAAAACTAGGTAAGGCTTCCTATAAGCCAATAAAATTTGCACTTATGATTCAATTTTTTAAGAAAAATACAGCTATTAGATTATTATTATTACAGACCGATTAAATAAATTATTTAGAAGTTTGTTTCGGTATTATCAAGAAATAACTTTATTCCCTAAGGAAGTTGTTTTTCCAAAAAGACAGTTGTCAAAAGTTATCTGCGGGATATTTTTTTCCAATATCGGCAATTATTTGCTCCCAAATGCGGTCGCAGAAAAGTAATTAAACAAAGAATTTCTTGGAAATAATACGCAGCTAAGAAATAATTACAACTGTAGTCATTAATTAATCGACTAAGTTCTTGAAATATATTTATCTGTATTCGTATTTAAATTAATAATTCATTAAATCAAAAATTATGTTTTAATCTTAGAAAGGAAACATTTTTTTATAAAACTAAACTCTTGAGAGAAGTTAGTCTTGAAGATTTGGCAAAATAGGCCAATATTCATAAATTTGGCAAATTTATCTTAGTATAGTATATAGGGCACTTCCGATATTAGTCCAAGTGAAGCCTATGGTTATGAAATTTTGCACACCTGAATACAAAATTTCTTAGACTTATATGACAAGTATATTTTGATATGGCAAGTAAAAATGTTTGTTTTTAAGTTAATAATGCAGAAATATTCAAAACATTATTATTAGGTCCTTACATATGAAATTGGCGTTTAGTATGGGAGAAACTTAAAGCCAATTTTTTTTTATTATAATATATTTATTTAATTAAAGTATGTACCATTGCTATCTATGCACTTTTGCCAACTCGTAGGTAGTTCATCGATCCCTTTACTAAAAAATCATTCGGACGGGAATCAATAAAATCTTTGAAGGCGGTTTGGACTGCCCCATCGGAGTTGAATTTTTTCCTTTGCAAGAAGTTATCCAAATTTCGAAAAAAATGGTAATCTGTTGGGGCAAGGTCCGGAGAGTACGGTGGATGTCTTAGACATTCCAATTGAAGCCCCTCTAATTTGGTAGCCGTCTGTTGTGCAGTGTGTGGTCCGTGTGCGGTGGTACGGTGGATGTCTTAGACATTCCAATTGAAGCCCCTCTAATTTGGTAGCCGTCTGTTGTGCAGTGTGTGGTCTAGAGTTATCATGAAGCAGCAGTGGCCTAGAGCGATTAACCAGCCTCGGTTGTTTAGCAGCTAGCTTTTCCATCATGGTTTGCAGTTGCTGAAAATAGATATCTGCCGTAATCGTCTGGCCAGATTTAAGAAAGCTGTAGTGAATGACACCAGCACTAGTCCACCAAACGCTCACAAGTAACTTTTTTGGAGTCAATTTGGGGCATGGTTTGGCTGGTTCGGCAGGGTTCAGCCATTGCGATGAGCGCTTCCGATCATCCTACAGGATCCACTTTTCATCACAGGTAATGATTCGATTTAAAATCCATTCATTATTGTGCCGGTTGAGTAATGCAACGCAGCAGTCAACGCGCGTTTGTTGATTTGCTTCACTCAATTCGTGAGGTACCCACCTTTCAAGCTTTTTCACCTTACCAATTTGCTTCAAGTGGATTAAAACAGTTTTATCACTAACACCGCAGCCTGCAGCTAACTCGGATGTGGTTTGCGATGGATCCGCTTCCACAATAGCCTTCAATTCTTCATTATCAACTTTGGTCTCCGGCCGTCCACGGGGCTTGTTCTGCAGGTCGAAATTTCCAGAACGAAAACGTTGGAACCAAAAACGCACTGTGTTTTCTTTTGCGGCACCGTCGCCATACACATCATTAATCCTTCGAGCCGTTTCTGCAGCACTGGTGCCACGGTGGAACTCGTACTCGTAAATAACGCGATATTTCAAGTTTTTCATTTTGTAAACTGAGTGACGCAAAGAAAAAAACAATTGAGGAAAAAACAAATGAATTATAATTTTCAAAACACAAATACATGATTAAATAGCTGTATAAATTTGGATTTGGAATTCGTAACCAAAGAGAAGATATTTGAGATCAAATTTGCCAGTACGGCAAAACGCCAATTTCATATGTAAGGACCTAATATAATTATTATAAATATTAACTGCCTGATCAAAATATATTATAATTCTACACAAAGAGTACGAATTTTAATTTTAAATTATCGTCTTGATTATTCATAATTCATAATATGTGATATTTCGAGACAGTGCTGCTTTTTGTTGATGCAGCCTCGAATTTTAATAAATATTTTGTTGAAATGTAAATATTTATCAACGTGTGTATGAGCAACAGAAGACATAAAGTCTAGATCACGCAAAAATATTTGATGACAGGTCAAACCCAAAATAATTTAAAAGTCGTTAATTGATCCCACTGGAAGAGAAGTTAGGTACATGGATTCTGTTATTTTGAAAATAAATATTATCTGTATTACTTTCAATGCTCCCTTAAATAAATAAAATCTTGTTATAAATTAATAAATATTTGAAAATATTTTTTTTTCATTACTTTCAATGGTCTCTTAAATAATGTTATCTTGTTATAAGTTAATGTTGGTATAAAAACAAAGTACTTGATGAATTATCACAAAATTTCTTGATGAAAATATTAGTTTGTCTAAGGGTATGAAATTTTAAAAAAACTATTAAAAGTGCAATTTCCTTCACGTATTTTCTTTATCATCGCGTTAAAAAAATAATTAATAGTGTGCAATATAAAAATATAATAGTTTACTACACGCATTTCTTGGTTTCTTTCTGAGAATTGAAACTTTGAGTGCAATTATCTCAGAATGAAATTTTTTCACTTCTCATGGCCTAAGACTAGGTGACAAATGCTGTTATAATAATATTGATATATTAATGATTGTATACTATGATAGCTACCTCATTAGCCGCATGTTTATGTTGGTATATTTTTAAATGAGTGTCAACGATTGGACGATTATCTCTGGGTCAAAACAAACAAACAATGAATGACAATTAGTTTCGCATGATTGTTTGTCACCTGATTGTTTATAGTTAGTTATTGAATATTTGGTTGAGCATTAATAATTATATCATTTCAAAACCACCACATTGCGTTGATGTCAGGACGATTTTGTATAATAATTGTAATTTGTGTAAAATTATGAAATATGATAGATAATTATTTTATTTTGCACCACCCGTTATTTTCGTATACAAAATATACAAGAATAAAAGTTTTCTACATACGCCGATTACGGTTCCCAAAGAGGTTTTTCAAATTTCATACTTACAATGACGCGAAATTATGAATAATCACTATAAAATCTAGCTTATGCACGCAGTATAAAATTGTACAGAGATATAATAAACCCCTTATTAAGGCGAACTGTTTGGAACCCAGCGAAAGAATGCACGTTCTTGCAAGTATTAAAGACAAATTTAAAATAAAGTTTTAGTATTTATTCTTCCTTACAAAACTATTTTTTTACAATAAAGTTGTTTTTTCATTTCTTAAATTCCTTTCCAAATCAACTCATTGTACCTAATAAAAGTCTTTTTGTAATAAAGCATGGCATATTTACTTCAACTCACCTGAAGAAGCAAAGGAGGTTTCTGAAACACGTTGTGTGATACTCAAAAATAAAATAGTGTAAAAAAACAAATATGGTGTTTTTATTCATAATTGTTAAAAATATTTTATTAAACAAGTCAAACGTAATGGAACCAGCTCTCGGACCAGACCGTGCAACAAGAAATTTACGTTAGTACAAATTTATGTTAGCTATGATGTTATCGCAATCTTTAACGAGTATTTTGCAGCCAATGACAAAATCTGCTTTTCTGCGTGAATGAAAAATTAGGAAACTTGCTGAACCAAATAATGTATAGACCTCATCGGAGATTACGTTGTGAAATAAAATCGATTATATTCCAAAAAACGGTTTTAGCCGTCTTTTTATCAAGCTCATCCAACGACTCTCGTATTTATAGTTCGTTTTATAAATAACTAAAATAAATTTCATAATTTATTGATATTTTATTCTAGCTTGATAATTTTTCGTACTTTTATTTTTATTTATCTTTTTACGTTCATTTTGTTCTTCACTTAGCATTTCTCATTATTTTATTTTTTTATACTTTTATTTCAGCTTCCCTCTTATTTTGTGTTTCTACTATATATCTAGTATATTCATTTTTAAATAATAATTGCGCACTGTTATATATTATACATTATGCTAAATACTTATTATCACAAAATTGCAGTATGATTATCGCGTATTAGTTTTTTTTTCTTATATGTAAGTACATAGTATGTACTACTTACTATTCAATATATATAAAATAAAATGATACTTCTCTCCTACTTACTAGTTATATTACTCATGTAGAAGAGAAATACCATTGTAAAAATTGTCACTTACACTGTTATATCACTAAGAACTGTCAAATTCGACAACTGAACTTGCGCTGTGGCCTAGTTGCATATTTATACCCAAAAATTCTTGTATTTTCGTACTTTCTTGATTATTCTTGTGTTAAGGAGAAGGTTCTCGTTGTTTCTCAGTTGTACAATTTAGTTGTAGGCATTTTTATTTAAAATATAGATTTTAACCGCGCGGGAGTTTTTATAAGCTCCGCCACTAGGGATGGTATATCCTTTAGTATTGTGCAGTTCTTTCCGGAATGAAACGACATTTGACTTGCAATATATATATACAACGTATAAAAATTTGAAGGATGTGTGCTTGTTCTTGCAATCGGTGTAATGATAATCCATTAGCCCTGTGAGGCCCAATAAAGTCTTCCATACATGCTTTCCCATATAATTAACTTTGTCTTTGAGATCTAATGAGACATCTGTCATTGGTTCTGTAAGTGGGACCCATAACCACGGCTTACCCAGTGTCGTTCTATGAGCAATAGCTCCCATATCGGTCTTGTTCATTCGTCTCCAGGTTGATATTTTTTTGTTACTACCAGGCAAGACCGTGCTGCCCCTCACGGTCATTTAAACCGTTGTCAGGTGGCACGACTGCTAATGCAAATCTATTCACAGTCTGCCCACAGTGCTCCTGAAAAGTAAATACAAGTAAATTTTAAAAAAATACAGAATTAAAGTAAAGGAAACAAAAGAGTACATAAGAGAATACAAAAAAATGCATAAAAGTACATTACAAACACAATAATACATAAAGTTTATATTGTCACGTGTTGTGGCTGCAAGAGGAATAAATGAAAACGCTGGGATTTAAAACAGGATTTATTAAATACCGATTTAATAATTAAACAAACGTACAAAGTCGTTTAACACTATTAAATGAAATTTAATTCCTTAAATTACTGTTTCCCAAATGTATCACTCGTAAACAAACACTTTATATTCGCTTTGAAACTTTTTTCACTATTCACTAGAATATTCCATCCAATTTCCGCACTTGTTAATTTCGCTTCGGTTTATCTCGCTGCGTTAAAACTTTCCGGAATCTTCGCTGTCGAATTACATTTCGCCTACCCGTCCTGGTAACTCGCGACTCGCGGCTACCTTCGCTTCTATTATCGCCGTCAGACGCGCGCGCCCAATACAATTCTGACCTCTCTTTACTCTCGTGTATTTATATTCACTTACTTTTGGAGATGTTTTTTGTAAGCCGTAGATTATGCTAGGCCGTTCTGGAATCTTCGTTAGCATCATTTGTGATCATTTCAAACAACTGTCACTTGACATGAGTGCGTGAATCTTTTTAGCCTCGTTATCTTCAACTTGGAGCTGGCAGAAGAGGAACGAAAGTAGATTAAATGCAGTGGAGACGAGGTCCCTTAGACGTATGTGTGGTAAATCCATGTATGATAGAGTAAAGAATGAAGATATTAGGAATGAATGTAAAGCTGATCGTAGCAAGCATAATACAGAGAATAAAAATAGGGTCACTCAGGTGGTTTGGGCACGTTGAGCGAATGAATGAGGAAAGAATGGTAAGAAAAATATATGATGCAAGTGTTGACGGCGCCAGAAAGAGAGGGCGACCACGGAACAACCGTCGAGCTTGCATGCGAAGATGTATGAATGTAGACGAAGCGAAAGTTGTATGTCAGGACAGAAGAGTATGGCGCTCTATCCTCTCTGCCTACCCCCACGGGGAAACGGCGTGATGGTAAGTAAGTAAGTAAGTATAATATGAATAAGTGTTTGTTTGTGAGACTACGGAGTCTACGAGACATCTACAATTTATGTTGATTAAATAATCTACAATTAGATTTTTTAACGTCCACAAAGGAGATCATAGCGGCCGCATACAACGCCGTGGCCGCAAACATCGCCGTATAAATAAATTCGTCCGCCCGCAGTTTCAATTGAGAGCGAACTTTCCTTTCACGATTAGTGGGGTAATACAACTCAAACAAAGTGACGGCTGAAGGGGTCGGGCGAGACGCGAGCCGGAGTTGGCTAACAAATTCCCGTACGAAAGAGGGTAATGAATTTTCAGTTTTGCATTGACAACACAGATGCCGAACCGCCCGCTTTTAATTGACTAATTATGTTTTATTACAACTTAATGTGGAAACTTCCCTCGGTCGAAATATGGATTAAATGAGTCTTTGGGGTTAGGAAATTACTCAGTTTGCCAAGTCGGACCGCGAGATAATTAAAAAACTAAATGAACGGATGCGGAGGAGGAGGAGTCGTACAAAGTACCGATGATAATAATAATAACGGAATCCGGCGAAGATTACGGCATTAATCTGTGAAGTTTGATAACTTTCCGAATTGGATTGTTGCCTTCTTTGCGGCCTTCTCACTTTTTCATCTGTTTCATGTGTAATGAAATAAATGCTTGTGCTATGAAAGTAGGGCTAACTTGCTAGTGTCCTGGAATGGGACTCAAACCACCAGCCATCAGATCACTACACGAGCATCACGACCATTATCCAACAAGCTACTCTTTTGTTGTTCACACTATGGACTTTGTGCATTCATATTTTAACTGTAGCATTTCTTGTATATACAGGGTTATTTGGAAAACATTAATAACCTCGCAGGACTATATTCCTGTCTTGATTATGAGTGGAAAATGTTCAAGCTATTAAGACCTAATGTCAATAGTTAAGGAAATATGCGACATCAAAGTTTGCATTTTTTTTTTCAATATTTATGATTTATTTTTTGTGAAACGTTGGACTATCATTACAGTTACTTATATCGAATATGAAAAATTTATTCCCTTTAATACAAGTTAAATAAAAAAATTAAAACCTTCTAATTCCAATTGGAATTTTTTCAGGGTTTTTATCATTTTATTTAACTTGTATTGAAATGAATGGATTTTTCTTTATCTATATGAGGTACTGTAAATCTACTGATAAATCAGAAATATTGAAAAAAAAAACTTTAATGTCGCACATCTCCATAATTACAGCAACTTATATTGAATATGAAAAATTCATTCCCTATAATACAAATCAAATAAAATAATAAAAACCTTCGAATTCCAATTGGAAAACATTCCAATAGAATAATTTTCAGGACTTTTATCATTTTTTTTGACTTGTATTGAAACGAATGAATTTTTCGTAATCGATATAAGTTTTTGTGAGGAAAGTCCAACGTTTAACAAAAAATAAGTCACAAATATTTAAAAAAAATGCAAACTTTGATTTCGCATATCTCCATAACTAGGTCATGATAGTTTGTACTAGATAGATAGATTTTACATTTTCGACTCATGATCAAAGCAGAAATGTAGTCCTGCGAAGTTATTAATGTTTTCCAAATAACCCTGTATATTATAAAAGATATTGCTTAATATTTCTCTTTAAAAAATATAGAGGTATCATTTATTTAATGCGAAATCTATGTATATCTTCTTTGGAAGGATCGAAGATGTTTCTAACATAGTCCAATCGAATATGTGAAATAAACTGAAGAACGTATGAACAACTTAAAAATATATTATGTGGATGTACAGTGGAATTATCGAACGTTACATTGCATAAAGAGAACCTTAAGCCAGATTATACAGGTCACAAGCCCTGGGCCACCTTTTAAAGACTTTCATACACGTTTTTATATAAATTGCTTCGCATCTTTGAGACTTATAATTTATCTTAATTAAACTAATATGCATTAAAAAAAACTAATGACGATAAAAATGACAATTATTATCTTTGTCAAAAAATTATTAACAGAATTTTAGTAAACTTAGTAAAAACCACTACCAGATTTACGGTCCAAATGTTTCGAGACGTACCTGTCTCTTCGTCAGGACCAACACTACACTACTATATTCACAAAACAAATAAATCCGGTAGTGGTATAAAAAAAAATTAAATCTGGTAGTGGTTTTTACTAAGTAACATTCTAATTGACATTTATTAATTAATTTTAATTTATTAATTAATTAATTTTACTTATTAACATGTTATCATGTCTAACCACAAAGTTAATACTTTAAATATTAATAATATTAAATAATATTAATTATGTTTGTACACTTACATAGAAAATAATGCAATTACGTTAAATTCTTTATAATACGTCGCGCGGCCGGCCGTTTGTTCCGGGGCAATCCTGACTATGTTTGTTAAAATGCGGGGCAAGCAAATAGTTGTGGGTCTTAATATCCAGTTACACTACAGGTGCACGAGAAACAATATTCCAAATGGAGTCTACGGTTAGAGGGCATTACTAGTAATCCGAAAAAAATCGTAAAAGTGGGTCAAGTTAGAGAATAAAAATGTTCTCAGATTCTCGCGGACGTTCAAAATACACTGTGAGTAGTTTTATGGGATTTTCTGCCGTGTATATTTGACCTCTCTGGCCATACGGTAGAATATCCCAGAAAACTTCACACAAATTATAGAACGTCAGTTGTCGCACCTTTAACTTTCATCAGTATTTCATGTTGATGTGAGTGTTGAATGCTACTTTATACAGAGGACAACTAACTCTAGGATATCCTGCATAACATATTATTGATAAGAATATATTATTCAGAAAATAAATAAAAATTAAACATATAAGTTTATCGCAGAACAGCTTTAATACCTTAATAAATTATTAGTCTGAATACAGCATTAAAAATATTATAATTATGTATATGTAACCATTGAATGATATATTCCAGATAAGTAGTAAGTATACGTTAATATAATGACACATTTACACAAAACTGAATAGTACCTACTTTGAGTGGAAATTTAGTACTGAATCAATTCAATCAAGTATTATACATCCAGCTTACCATTTACACAGAGCTAATATCGGAATCAGAAAGCTAGACCCTAAGCTCTTTGAAATGGCATTTGTTTTGACCAAAAAAGGGCTTTGCCAATCAACACTAATTTTCGAAGATAACACGGATGAACTTAATGCGGTTTAACTTATGTAAATCACGTTATTCTCGAATTTAAAAGCATTTCCTGAAGTAACCAAAAGCCGTCAAACTCTTATTATTCAAAAATATCCCCAAAATAAAAAATAATACTCATTTATGTAATTGCAAAATTACAAAAATACGTCAATTTATGTAATTTTGGTTACAGTTTGATTAAAAATATCGATTTTATTTTATTTCTCTATGAAATTAAATTATTTCACACACAAAACATTTTAAATATAAATAATAAGAATAAACTTTATTTTTACCACTAATTTTCTCCAAACATTTTTCGTGGCCAATGATCTTTTTCTTAGGATAAAACGTATAAAAACATATTGATATTTTAACAAATTAGTGATGAGAAAATAGTATATTCTTATTTCATCATCAAACATAATAATTTCGTTGTCTATCTCTTCGTCCGTTTGTCTGTCTTTAAGAAACTCTGCAAATTGTTGGAATCAAAACTTTAGATAATTGGAGTGTAACATGCAAGGCAAGTCGTGATTATTATTTCCCGTAATTTTTCGCGGGTGTACGGCTAGGTAGTTATATAAATAGTATCACCACAAATCATTATGCTCTTATTAAAGACATTCTAATTACGATTAAAAATAATTATGAGAATTATTTTTAAATTCTTCTGTGGACGAAATCCATTTATTTTTTTATCAGCTCATAACAAAAATATTGAAAAAAAAACATAGTAATATGATACCTCTGTTTAAGTTTATTTTGCAAGTTAATGTTAGTACTTAATTATTATTAATTTCCCATACTTTCTTTTTTTTGTATTTCGATTTTTGATATTTTCACTATATAATTGGTGAAAATAAAGTACATTTTTAATAATTATAATGATAGCATACCTGAAGAATTTATATGTTAGATTAAAGTTCACACAGAGTGAATAAAAATAGTTTTATTTCAGAAATAAAAACCCCTATAAATTTAGTCATCAGCAGTGCACAAGAAAATGATAATTTTATTAACAATTTAATCATTTCGACAATTTTGTGGAACCGAGACGGCTTGTCGGCAATACCTTGCATTCGGCTTTGATTACCTGATTTCAGAAATCTTGCTCAATAGTTGCTTCAAGACAAGTAAACAGACCATGATAGAGTTGTTCACCGAGTTCACCGGATTGAAAATTCATTCACCAGAATTCAATGGGAAGATGCTCTGATCAATTGAGTATTTGACGACGCCTTCCATGACGAATCTTGTCACCGGATATTAATGTTATTTCGTGCAAGTTTCAGCTAAAGCAAACATTGATAATTACTTTTGAAAGTAATCTATGGTAAGTTTAATTCCTAGGCTACTCAGGTATCACAATTTCATACTACTTTGTGTTTAGCTAGATGATCCCCAATTCTCAACACAATAATAATAATTTCGTTGTCCGTCCGTAATTTTCTAGAATCCAATAACTGATCTCATGCCATTTTCAAAATTCGTATGGTTTCAACATTTTTATTAAATAAAAAGAAAACATTAATTTGGTGCTTTTTTATTTAAATATACTCTGAATTAGATACTTAAATTATTATTTTTTTAAATATTTCAGTTTGATTAAAATTTAAAAAAATAAGTGCTACCATTACTGTATAGCATATGTCATTGGTATTAATTACTAATCATGATGTAATTCTCTATTTCATCAATCGTTACAATGTCCGTCATCATCATTACCAGACAACTAAATAATAATGAGGTGTAATATAATTATGAGGCAGAGGAAGCAAAAAAATCATAGCAAATAATGTCCATCAGTATCAAAACCATATGCTACTCTAGCACTGTTTTCACAGCTTTAACTGGCGGCCGAAATATATAGTATATAAAAGTATTTTTGTAATTTTTGACGGGTTAAAGCTAGTCTGTATGCTTAATATGAAAATGAAAGTTATCTTTTGTTTTTTTTTTTTTTTTTTGTTATATTTTGATCTTTTTTACAAAATCTTACACCCTTTAAGTAGGGTGCTTCGAATAATTTTAGTTTTTTTATTATATAGAGGCACACATTTATTTGCTTTCAATAGCCAAAAACATACAGTTATTTTTTTTCCTTTTCATTTAAATTAATTTTAGGGGTCGCTACCTTTGATCAAAGTTTTGAAAATATGCACCCTTTAGGGCAAAGATTGCGATGCTTTGGACCAAACATTTTTCTGCATGGGTTGAACACATCTCTTTTCTAACCCCGTTGCATTATAAACCTTCGTGGTAAATAAGAAGCATGTTTAAACGTATTAGACTCAAAAAACTTCACGTTGCTTTCATCTTGAATAATTATTAATCTTTTTAATTATATTTATTATTTAAATATTTTATGTAATTATATAATTTATTTTAATCTTAACTTTAACTAAATTTTTATAAAAATTTGCTTAAAATAAATTTATATTTTTAAATAAACTTATATTTTTTAGTTAAGCCCTACACTTTCATAGCAGCTAGCCACCCCTAAATAGCACCCTTTTCTTTGAGCTTCTTATGGTGCCGTCTCCTATCGGAGGCCGGCGATCATTCTGGCGATTACGACATTATTTACAGCCGCACGTAACAACTAAATCGAGTAAGACTTATACCAGTCCCCCAAATTCCGCAGCCATGAGATGCGCCGTCTTCCTAGACTTCTTTTAGCACTTATTTCTCTGGATGATGAGTTGATTTAAATTAAATGTGGGGTATAAAAGCAAAGGCATCTAAAAAAAAATGTATTGAATCTAGTCACCAATAATTACTAATTATAATGTACTGTATTATTGATTTTCTGTATCTATAATGACTTTTATTTTGACATTCATATAGGTATTTGGAAAAAAATCGAAATTAATGCTCTCAAAATATATATGAGATACTACAGTTTTCTTATCTTGATCATTCACAACACTTCTCCGTCTTTTTCCTTTTGAGCATAACCAAATTTAAGAAAAAAAACACATTATTATTTCATATATGATGAAGAAATTGAATACCTAGGCGTTATGGATTATTGCATTGTCATCCAGAATATGCCTCTCAACCAGAAGGATTGTAAGTCAGAATATTTATACAAAGTATATATATAAATATTATATATATATTATATATATGTATATATCAGGTCAGAAAATTTATCAAATATTGATGACTACAATATTTTTGGCTGACAGAGAAGAGAAACTATATAAAAGCAGATAATATTGATCCTCTCCTCTCCTAAATAGGCGTTATTTATTCCAAAATAAATTGAACGCCGTCGACCTAACGCAGAGGTGATCTTAATGACTTTACTTCACCCCCTCTCAATGATATATATGTCATCCATTCTTTGAATGCCATCTATTCCAAAATTTTCAGAATTATTCTTAAAGAGCTTGATACTCTCCCCTTTTTTCTTGGTGACTCCACCCCGTACCCTCAATATAAATTTCATCTATTGCAAAAAAAGTTGCTATTCCAAATTTTACAAAGTTACTCCGTATGATCTTTGCAAATCATAGACATCACCAACCAGATAAATTTAGGCACTCCGCTTTATCCTGCTCCTTATTGAGCATTTGAAATAATTGCATCGAGCAACGCCAATATAAAATAACCTTTTCACCGTTTTGATATTAAAATAAAACTTATTTTTCAATAATGTACGTTTTATAATACAATATTTCAACAAATAATACGCTTAATCTAAGTATACTTTAGAGAACTTAAGATATGTCAACTATATTTCTTTTTACATTAAGCTCACATAATATGAAAAACGCACTTATATATAAAATTACAAGTGGCCTGAATTTGTTAATCGCACTTGCAGGAATTTGTCAAAGTTCCGTAAATACCTACTAGTGTCACAAAAATAGTCAACATCAAAATCATTATTCAACACACCCCAAATGCCTCTCACAGTGTATTTTTCGTAAGTAAGTGTAAATCGCTAATAGTGGAATATAAACATGTACCTCCATATAAAAAAGTCAGAGGGTGTAATGTCTGTAGATTCATTTGGGGTGCCAATAGTGTAGCGTCAAACCTGGAGTTCCGAGAACGTTCAGACAGTGTGTTATTTATGAAAACTTTAAACTAGCACATGTCAATGCGGTGATGCTTCGTCTTGCTCAAAAATAATTTAATCAGAATCTTCATGATGAATTAAGATGATTCAGGCTAAGGGCTTTTTGTATACTGGGAGAGGAATCTTGCGTTAATCATTCATAACTCTGTACAAATATACAGAATGTTTATAAACAAATTGATAAAAAGGTAGTTATCCCTACCTTGCCTAACTAGCTTTTTATCAATTTGTTTATAAATATTCTGTATATTTGTAAATTATTTATTAATGACATCGGAGTCCAGTGAGCGTAACATTGGCTTCATATGCCGAGGATTTTAGGTTCAATTCCCGGAGAAATTATAATAATCTAAGTGATTTTCTCTAGTCTAGGTTTATTTGTGATGTGTTTTGCTCCGATAATTGGGCTATATAGTCTGTTGTATCGTTATTTATCTCCTTAAAGAACACTTTACCATTAATAAATTTGATTAAACTTTGTTATTACATTTATGAATACATGTATTTGTTCTTACTGATATAAACTTTTAATTGTCTTTACTTAATTTGTGATTTATGTACTTGTACAGATAGATATTGTGTTATAAATTTCATATGTTTACATTTTTAAATGATCATGTAAGCAGTTATTATTCACATTTATAATGTACACAGTCATCTAGATATATTATATATATATATATATATAGATATATGTTTCTTATTTTGTTATAATAGGTGTATACCGTTGAAATAAGAAAAATAAAAATAAAATAAAAAATATTTAAAATAACAAAAAATTCAACGACGCAGATAGAATGTTAAATCTCGGCGTTTTCTGTAACGATAAGAAATAAAGATAAAACATACTTTCTACTTTATTTGACTAGATAGGTATATTATCAGTCAATGATTCAAAATTATCCCACATGAAAGAGGCATCCTATGAATAAATACCCTTTTATATTTAATGTTTATCTCTTTACGTACAAATTGAATTTCTTCGTAACAGGGTGGTGTTTTTTTTAATCTTGTCGTTAAATTGTAATCGACGCCAACATTTTTCAATGCGGGCAAAAATATTACGAATGCCGGTGGAAACCGAATTCCAGGCCCGCATTGGCGAAGGTCCAACATAATTCAGAGAACCATCGAGCTCCGTACCGATGATTAAATTACAACAAAACGCACCCAGAGATCGACGTAAATCGTCCTCCTATGGAATAATATATGACCAAAGCCAACGCTTCGCTGAATTAGTTCGTATTAAATTTGAAGAAATAGAACGAAATAGATATCAATTATAAAAAAATTTATACCGTAAAAATGTAAAATTTGTGTTACTCTACAATTTAATGATATTTAAGTAAATTAAAAAGATATTTATTACAAATCTATGTTTTCGAAAAAATATTTGCTCACCACTTTTCATGCCGGGGAACTCCAGTAAATACTAGGTGTATCATTAACACAAAAAAAAACTTGTTTTGTCTTTTTAAATGGTTAGCATAGTGAAATTGCAGTTTCCGAAACGAAAAGTTGCGGCTTCATATTCCGGTGGAAATCAAGCGTTTTTCTGTACGCATTTTTTTTCAGTATATCTTCCTAATATTTTGGTTTAGGTTTTCCGGGATAGTAGGTATGTCGTGTTTTTACGATATTTCTGGCCAACGCTTATTTTGTATTTTTTTTAAAAACACTACCAACGCGACTACCATTAAAAATTTCTTACTGAGTCTAGTTTTCGAAAAGAAGAGCATTTTGCGTGTATATATTTAAAATGCGTGTATATATTTATTTGAGACAACTTGATACATGTAATTGCCCTATATATTGTAACGAAATGGCAAAATACATTACAGAATTCCTTGTCACACACAACACTATCAAAGGATCGAGAAAGGCCTGTAGCAGCCTAGGGTGATCCAAAACATTTGGGAAACGCCTGGAACAATCTTCTCCTAAACACCACTGCAATCTAGAAAGTTCCAAAATACAAATATTTGTATTTAAATAGTGCGGATCAAAGCCGCCGCGCTGTTCATTGTGTTTCGACACATCATTCGGTGTGAAGCCGGTCGCGAGCCGCAAGATGCGGGTGGCCAGTCGTGAGATGATCGAAGCGATTAATAAACCGAAATAGTTAAGCGATGTACCTGTAAGTGGCGAAATAAACTAGTGCGACCAATTCGTGCAAGAATTAGATGAAATTGTCTAGTGAATGTTAGATAAAGTGTTCCAAAGATGGATAATAAAGTGTTCAATACCCGTGATATATTGCGAAAGAGTGTAATTTAAAGAATAGCGTTAAGTTTAATTTGTGTTAAGTGACTTTGTAAATTAATAAATCACTTATTAATTTCCAGTGTTTTATGGCAATGTGTTTGCACTAATTTATTTATTCATTTAACAAATTATTCCAAGTTATATTCAATTAAGATTTCATTTACATTTCGTTAACCCGATGACACAAAAAACAGTATTGTTGGATGAAACGTAAAGAAAAACAATACTGTAGTTAATTTAAAAGCGATTTCACTCAACTAAGTCGGTTCAATGAGTTTACTGCTGATGTGAAAAATTCCTTCTCATTTTCAGGTTTCGAACTCGCGAAGTGACTGACATGAACAATTTTCCGACCGTTTTTCAGGCTCGGTGTTTTTACGGCTGTATTGGCCGCGAAGGCATGGGGATGCTGGCGGGCTGCAAGGAAGGCTTTATGGCGGTACGACCCCCTCGGGACTAGCACCATCACCGTTATAATACTATGACCTCGGTTCAGTATATCTCCTATTGTGGCTCGCGTAATATCCTCACATATATCCTTGCATTTGCATACCTTTACTGAAATTTAAAGAAGAATAATAGAAAAATTGTACGAATGATTCAATTTTTCACATTCATCATAGTAAATATGTAAATTTTATAAAGCTTACTGATAGAAAAGAAAAGCTTTACTTAATTTATAATGTATAATTTCATCGTTTAAGAAGATGTGTAGTATGCGCAAGATTTTTAATCGTTGCATAAACATTCATCAAAATACATCATAAAATTATCTTTTTATTTACTAATAATAAATTTAAATATACAAACTAATTTTACTATTGTTTCCATGAGATTTTCATTACTATTGTTTAAATTATTTGTATTATTGTGTTTTTCGTATCATTGATAAATCAATAAATGTTTATAAGCTTGATAAATAGAATGAAGTACTTACAAAATATTAAATAGCTAATAACATATAAATATAAAAAGGAGTTTTAATCCATTTATTTATTCATTCATTCGTTGAATGTGTTAAATCATTCCGATAATAATTTTCGTTTGTTCGTCGTCGAAATAAAATACCCATTAATTAACGTAACTGCTGTACAAATGTATAAAAAAGACGGTGATGTAGAATTATCATTGGGGAAAACACTGCTTATTTCATTTCAACAAAAGGTTGCTAAATAGTTTGTTTTATACTAAAATTTACATCTCGTTAACAAACAAATCATAAATAAAAAAGTGATTCAACTGCATACTTGTAATTGTTGGATGTTGGTATGTAAAACACTATCATACTGTTAGAAATTACACATATCCACTGTTTTGTTATGCAAAATGCGTTGATCTAGGCACTGGGCTATGCAGGCATAAACATAAATCGTTTATTCATCTTGTTAATTTGTTTACTAGGCACTGGGTAATGACAAACAAAATTTCTGTATTCACCTTGGCTTTATGCAAATTATTTAAATAAATATACGCTCTTCTCTGTTAGAAAAAATCGCCGTCTTCTACCAATTATCAGGGTAATTATTCCATGCCAAGTTAACTTTTATACATAATTTCATAACTTTTATACATAATAAAAGTAAAAATCAATTGTATAAATAACTACTATTGTATAAAGTACACATATTAATAAAAATTGCGTTAATTATATGCACTTTACCGGCCCAAGGAGTCGTCATGTAAATTGCTTTGAACAATTCGCTTATCATCGAAACTAATTGTTCGAAAATAATGTTTATTTCCTACATAGCATTTTAGACTTCAAATTTGTAATACTCATTTAAACACTTCTTGAAAGTATTTTATTCACACATCGTTAAACAAACATTTATGTTATAGATTTCTGTTATTAATGTACAATATTCTGGTTTCATTTATGTAAACAACAATAATTTCAATGCTTTATGACTATTTTATTTTTATTATTTATAATTAATGGGGTGAATTATTTTGTATTAACTGATTATGTTTTTATTTTAAAATAATGATAAATGTATTCCTATGATTTATTGAAGTAAAGTTTCCAATTATGTAATAAGGGTTAAATACACAAAAATAAAAAAGAGTATAAATTGTCAGTAAATTAACATTTTACAATTATTTTAATAAATTAAAGATAATCGTTTGCTTTGTAATATTATTGAAAAAAAAATTAAATGTCCAAGTTCAGACACTCATGTCACAGGCAAAAAGTGTACTTATTTTCTTTATTTTGAAGCCATCGATGGTTTGGTAATAATTCAGTTTGAATCATTTAAGTAAGATTTACGCACCTATTTAAAATATCTGGAAACTAATGAAAAAAAAATTTTTCATTAGGTTCCACATACATACTAAAATTGTATTTGTAAAAAAAAAAATTTGAAATACGTATAATGCAAGAGAATCTATGAGAAAAAATGGTGCATTTTGCTCACATTGTCAGAAGTAACATAACATTTTACTTCAAGTGCCCTTTGGTTAATTTTTTATGTACATTTTATGTACATTTTTTTTTCATAGTTACGTTCTTCAACAGTGTAAAATATTTACCTCTAGGGGAGAGGGTGGATAGTTTGAACAATATTTATTCATTCTAAAATATTTTTGATATTGTAAGCATTTCGCATATTATTTTTATTACTAACACTAGCCACAGGCTTACTTGACAGTTTTAAATAGATTTATATTTCCCAAAATTCCATTTAGAAAACATTTACAGCTTTCTATGACAAGTCGAATTTTGGTCAAACCTTCCCCAACCTGGGGTACCTTTGAACAAAATGGTAGAGGTTTTGAACATCGCTTTAAAGTAGATTATTTTTCAAGTATAAATAAAATAAAAATATAAAACAGAAGAGAAAGACAAAGGTATTATTATAGACATTTTAATATTGAACAGATAAACAAAAAAAAATCACGAAAATATGTAAATACAGAAAATTGTAATTTTATTGCATACCGTATGAAGAAAAATTAAAATTAGGAAATTTAATTTAAAATGACGAAGCACAAAACCTTTCATCGATTCTATACTAGCCAATACATCGTGCTGCCATGAAAGTGGAATCGTCTTTCCCAGCTTAATTGCATATTCTTAAGAAAGTTTGCATGCTACAACATAAGTTAGACCACAATTCATTCTTGAACTTTTTAAATATACTTCTTACATTCTATTGAAAATGTTTGTGTCTACTTTTGAGAATAATCTTTCTGTAAATGCTTGTTTTTAAGTCTTTAAAATAATGCGGTACGCTTTATGTTATTGCGTTCGGTATGCTTTATGTTATTAATTCGTAGAGACATTTTGCGTTCCAAGACGTCTTCCATTGTCTTTTGCATTTTAGTTTCCGAAATCTTTGGTGCCTTTCTTATTGTAACATCTATTTATAACGTTATATAATCTATCAAATGGTTTTTAAAATATTAAGGAGGTTTTGAACAGTGTTCAAAGGCTCCCCATCAACTGTGTTCAAAGCCTCCCCAGGGTGTCATTATTTAAAAATATTTAATTTTTATGTTTTGAAAATGAGTTTTCAATAACACTACTTAACTGTATATCTATGTAAGATATTTGTTAACAAATTGATTTCACGGCGGAAACAGATGGACTTCTGAGAATTTTAGAAATGTCCTTTAAACATCTTTCTTTTATTTTACCAAAATGCACGCGCACCGACGATCACCTCTATAAGCAAAGTGAATTAAAAATGGTGTCTCTTTTTAAGTGACAGCTGTAGATAATAGTGTTGCATTAGGGAAAAAATAAGTAAATGTATCAGAAAAAAACTTTTGGCCAAAATATTTTGGCTGTTCAAAGGCTCCCCGTGTTCAAACCATCCACCCTCTCCCCTACATGGAAAAAAAGATTGATAAGGAAATTGTGCCGTGCTAAATATAATAATAGTTTAAGCTAACTTTATATTTTTCTTTCATAATTGAGTACTCATTTATTTACTTTGACGTCTTATGGAATAAATCAATGAATAATCATAAAGTTTGTTTTTTTTCTAAAATCGCATATAATCACCTTTTAGAATTTGTACTGGTCATGTATTTATTTTTATCTACTTGAAAATAAATAATGTTTTTTATATACTTGGGGGAAAAAATTAATCAGCAGCAGCTTCATATATTCTTAAGGAAAAGAATAATTGACAATTATTTGTATGTAGGAATTTACGTTTAATTTATTTTAACGATAAATTGAAGAACTGCGGGAACATTACTTTGAGAACCATGAACAACGCGATAAAGATCGGTCCTCGCAAAGGAATAAGGGGAGACTTTCGTACTCCTCTTTTGCACAACCTTTAAGCTTTTTCTTTGCCTAGATACTGTCTTCGCCTTTCGGTATAATTTAATGTTCTACTAAATAATGTGATATTTTATATCGTTGTCTTTCGCGCTCCGCAGGCGCTCATATGTCAATTTGTAGGTAACGCGCTGACCTCGTGTAAGTGTGTTGAGGGAAATGTAAGTACGTTACTTACATCCTCTACGTGAATATATGGGGATGGGACAGCATGGTCTTGCTAGTAATCATAAAAAATTTCAACCAGGCGATGAATGAGCAGGGCCAATATGGCAAATTTTGATCGTATCCTAGATAAGCGGTGGGTACCACTCACTGATCTGGCTGTATCCTACTTCCGTGAAAAGCACTACTGCTTCCCTTGTTCCGCGCTCGATCCGAAGACCCATCCTACTGACCCGGCTATATCTCGCTTGAGGGAGAAGCTCTGCTGCTTCTCTTGATCCGCATTCGATTTAACGACCCATTCTACTGACCCGGCTAGATCTCGCCTAAGTGAGAAGCTCTGCTGCTCTGCTTCTCTTGATCCGCATTCGATCTAATGACCCATCCTACTGACCCGGCTAGATCTCGCCTAAGTGAGAAGCTCTGCTGCTCTGCTTCTCTTGATCCGCATTCGATCTAATGACCCATCCTACTGACCCGGCTAGATCTCGCCTAAGTGAGAAGCTCTGCTGCTCTGCTTCTCTTGATCCGCATTCGATCTAATGACCCATCCTACTGACTCGGCTATATCTCACCTAAGGGAGAATCCCTGCTACTTCTCTTGATCCGCATTCGATCTAATGACCCATCCTACTGACCCGGCTAGATCTCGCCTAAGTGAGAAACTCTGCTGCTCTGCTTCTCTTGATCCGCATTCGATCTAATGACCCATCCTACTGACCCGGCTATATCTCACCTAAGGAAAAATCCGTGCTGCTTCTCTTGATTCGCATTCGATCTAATGACCCATCCTACTGACCCGGCTATATCTCACCTAAGGGAGAATCCCTGCTGCTTCTCTTGATTCGCATTCAATCTAATGATCCATCCTACTGACCCGGCTATATCTCATCTAAAGGAGAAGCCCTGCTGCTTTTCTTGATCCGCATTCGATCCAATAACCCATCCTACTGACCCGGCTATATCTCGCCTAAGTGAGAAGCCCTACTGCTTCTCTTGATCCGCATTAGATCCAATGACCCATCCTACTGACCCGGCTATTTCTCGCCTAAGTGAGAAGCTCTACTGCTTTCTTGATCCGCACTCGATCCGAAGGCTCCTTCCGCTAACC
Source organism: Agrypnia vestita (assembly GCA_016648135.1). NCBI lineage: Eukaryota > Metazoa > Arthropoda > Insecta > Trichoptera > Phryganeidae > Agrypnia > Agrypnia vestita. The sequence goes on from JADDOH010004202.1 coordinate 170,187, forward strand.
CAGTTATATCTCGTCTAATGGAGAAGCTCTACTGCTTTCTTGATCCGCACTCGATCCGAAGGCTCCTTCCGCTAACCCAGTTATATCTCGCCTAATGGAGAAGCTCTACTGCTTTCTTGATCCGCACTCGATCCGAAGGCTCCTTCCGCTAACCCAGTTATATCTCGTCTAATGGAGAAGCTCTACTGCTTTCTTGATCCGCACTCGATCCGAAGGCTCCTTCCGCTAACCCAGTTATATCTCGTCTAATGGAGAAGCTCTACTGCTTTCTTGATCCGCACTCGATCCGAAGGCTCCTTCCGCTAACCCAGTTATATCTCGCCTAATGGAGAAGCTCTACTGCTTTCTTGATCCGCACTCGATCCGAAGGCTCCTTCCGCTAACCCAGTTATATCTCGCCTAAGGGAGAAGCCCCGCTGCTTCTCTTGATTCGCATTCGATCCAATGACCCATCCTACTGACCCGGCTATATCTTGCCTAAGGGAGAAGCCCTGCTGCTTCTCTTTATTCGCATTCCATCCAATGACCCATCCTACTGACCCGGTTATATTCCACCTCTGTGAGAACTGAGTGAGTCTTTAGTGATGCCCCTATACTCGTTTTTAGTATTGCAATGTTACAGTACTCTTTTTTCTCCGCTTCGATCACTCTTACACAAAATCTTCCGTAAATTCTTTTAATCTATTTTATCGCGACTTTTTCGCAACAAGAAACTGCGTCAGCTGCGCCACTGTGATATCGGGGTATCATCTGGTTTAGGAGGACTTGCCAATAATACGACTTTTGTATTAACACGTATTTACTTCCGGTAAAAGACTATACGTTATTACTAGCTGCGAACTTTTCGGATGTCGGATTTCGTATGTCGGCCGTGCCACCTGCGTACGCCACGATCTAACTCGCCATGCGAGCGAGATTCTACACACCCGCCTCACACAAATAAAACATTAAAACCAGGTGAACAAAATGTTTCATTTCCGCATTATATAAATTAAATAATTTTATGATACGGTATCTGCAACTCGATAATCTGTAAAAAGATTAAATTTTTTGAATGGTTTGAATTTAATATTGTTATTTTGAGCCACGCTTTAAATTACTGTAGAGGGATTTATAAACTGTGCTTGATGAACGAATAAAAACTTTTAATGTTAAAATTTGTTTGCAAATAAAACGTTTATGTATAAAACTATCCACGAGGGTTGTTCGCCAGTGCAGAATTTACGTTTATGTATAGAGATCGGTGTGGATAGTATGAGCTACAGCAAGTGGTATGAACAGAGAGGCGCGGTATCGTAGAACAGGTGTGGAATAGAATTCATTTGCGGTGCCTGTGTGGGTGGGTAGGTTTCTAAAACAGAGATGGAACGCGCAGTTTTTTTTCAATAGACAATCCTGAAATCGGAGGGATGCTTTGTAAAATTGCAGGAATTATTTTTTAAATATATAATACATAAATAAAATAAAAAATTAACTATGTAACCATCACCTCGTTTCCCCGTAAAGCTGGGCAGAGAAGATAGACGCCTTTTTCTTCTTTCTTTATTCTATCTACCACTCTATAGCCAGAATTACATGGACTTCTTACTTAATTTAATAAAAAAGAATTAATACAAATAGTTAAGGCATTTTTCTAGTTACAATTCTGGGTATAACAATTTTACAAAACATTAAATTTTATAATTTAATTACTTTTAACAGTGTTCCTATTTATAATATCATATTCTATGCACTTCTTCTGGTTTGTGTCTTCTGGATCTGGTGGTGGTTCTCAAGGGTTGATGTGTCAACACATCAGCCCTGAAGATGGACCCTGCAAGAAGATGGATCTAAAACGTCGGCCAAAAAGTAATAACACGGCATAATACCCCAGAAGATTTTGAGTGGCCGTGAAAACCTAATGCCCATCCGAAATCGTTATTCCGAAAATTTGAAATTCGAACCTAGGATTAAAATGTATTCGCTTTTTCAAAAGGTTAAAGAACAAATACAATTTAGCGAATAATAAGTAAGTATAATTTTTGAACAAAAAATATTGTTAAATAATATTGCATCATAACACACATGTCAATTTTATTGTGAAACAGTTGTATTATTGTAAATAAATTGTGCGAAGCAATTGAAAAGAAGTATGTTACATTATTTAATCTTCATCCAATTTGACACGCCGAAATTAAACCAAAGTGTTAATACTAAAATTTTTGGGATTATATTTTAACTGAAAATTCTGGAAAATATGGAAAACTGGGATTTGAGGATTGGATTCTTTAATCTAATTGTAGTATTGATGATTGAAGAAGTGTAGGTACTCGATATCACAGTTTACCAGAGATTGAAGGTTTCGAATAATCGATAACCATGTTGATCCATTTTATTGGTAACAAGGCTTAAACAAAAAACTTTTGTACATGATTTGTTTTATTACTCGAGCTGTATCCAAAAATGAACAAAAATGTTTTGAATGCAGTCACTGAAGTTTATTAATTTAGAACGAGATTTTATTGGAAATGTAGCTCTAGCTCTTCCAAAATCAAATTTCGTATTATCATACTAAAATAAATAGTAAAATCATATTAAAATAGAAAATATAGCCGCCTTTGGTTTTTACACAGCAATATCCTTGTTATGTAAAAAGCAAAGGCGGCAATATCCACATCAACCCTCAAGGATAAGTCAGTTGACAAAATAACCGCTTCACACTAATGAGAGCTGATGCTTAGACTGAAAAGTTGTAGCAAAAACAACAATATTCAACTATGTAAATAGCAAAAGCAGCAACTTCCACTTATTGGTAGCACACACAGCAATATCAATATTTGAAATTTAATATTTATTTATACAAATATATAAAAGGAAAACTGAAGTCTCAATTATTTTTAAAACATGTTTCCAGTAAGTAATATGTGGGTTTCATAGATTCCAGAGAAATTTCCTTGAGGTGTCACAGTTTTTTTGTATTTATCTCAAACATCTAAGTGGGAAAATTGCTATTTACTTGTATGTCCTTCAACCTTTGAAAACATGTTGGTTACATATATCTCCCACATTCAATATTGTTTATTTTCCTACAGGGCGGCGTGGAACCTACATACAGACCTGTAACGAATCTAATCTGCAGTCGTACTCAAATTCATCCCACGTGCATTCCGTGAGCTAGAACGTTGAATTCAATTTCAATTAAACATAGGCACACCCTTTAAAAGTAAGCTGCCTGTCCCTAATTATACCTCGATGTTTAATAAATAATGAGTCTAAATTGCAAGAGGTAATAAGGCCTGCGTGTGAAAGCAATTAGTCTGTGACAAATTTAACTCTTCGCTCGTTACAGATGCCGTTAGAGTTTTATTGTTTGACTTGAATTTTTATTGCTACCATAAAATAAGTAATGGATGTTAATGCATAATTTTGTGTAGCTTAAGTGAAAAGAGAAATGAATGGTCCATTAAGGTAGAGGGGACCAAAGTTTTTTAACGAACAAACTTTTATGTAATGACAAATTAAATGGAACGCTTGTCTCGTTATATTAAATGTCTTTCCTTAAAAATTTTGTGAATAAAATTTTCGACTATAAAATATTGAAATTAATAACCTGTTTCATAATCTTTGTATCCCGGAACATGGCGAATATTTCACACAATGCCGAAAAATTTAACAAAACATAATGTTTTATCGCTTCAATCGGCCATCTGGCGGTTCAAAGCAGACAAGATAATCCATTTATATAAAAAATAAAGATTAAGATGCGTGCTTAATTATCTTTGCAACTTAAAATGTCATTTTTCATCGCGCGATATGATTAAAAGGAAAGTGCTAGAAAATTTTGTAACGTTGCGAAACGTTCGAGTGCCGACGAAATATTTCCGCTCGGCAAATAAATAAAAAAAACGCAACCGGAGCATTGGAAACTTCGTTAAAAGTAGAAACCAGCGGATAAAGGCATATGGTTGGATAATTAAACAATGTGCCTATGCTGATTCATGAACAGGATTGATCAAAAACGCTAGGTACGGTGAGTGACCAATCAGGTACGCATTAATCATATTACACGCGTTGTTTTCCTATCAAATACATGTAAATGGCAAAAATGTAATCTCATTCACACGTAACAAGAAACCCGTTATTCCGTCTGCTGGCAGACCAAATTTAGAAGGACTGTTTCTACTGGTCCCGCAAATCCGTGTAAATCTATTGGAATTCAAAAATATGTGTCAATTTAATAATGTACACTATTTTTTTAGGGTTCATCCTCAAAGTTTACTATAGCTTTGGTAGGTATATACAAGAAATCTAAATACTCATACAACTTAGAGAGGGAAGATGCACTGAATCGGGAAACTAAATAAAATTATTCTGGAGCAATATTATGTTAAGGATTTAACCGTCAGTGATTTATTAATGACTGAACGGATAAAAAAGCTTTCAGTTAAAAAAAAGTTAAGCAGCGTTTAGATTATAATTTTCAAATTATATTTAATATTTATAAACACAAAAATAGATTTTCAGACTTCTTGTAATGTATGTTAACCCGATTTGAAGTGCCTTATATTATTTGTTCTAGAGAAGGATTCTGGAGTTATTAAAAGATGAATGAAACAGTACAAAGCGCATTATGATTGATGTGATATATATCTACTCGTACACTTTAAACAGCAAAAAAATAGAGTATAATTCTAAGTGGAATATATAGTAGTAAACTGAATATTATTTAAAATATCTTCATATTGACTTACGTTTGTCTAGGTATAGTAGTCAAAAAACTCGCCTAGTCATCAGTTGGTCAGATCAGGTCATAATATGGTAGCTTGACTTTGTTGGTTTTTTAAGACATTCTTATTTTCGTGACTCCAAATTATCCAATTTAAGATGGACACAAAGTTTTCCGGATAGGAGGAGATCCGTGGTACGAATCCCGGTAGCAGCCAAATATTTTTTCGTGGATTTGATTTTTCTGTATGTCTTTCTAATTGATTAAATTTGGTTTTAAATTTCACAGAACTTTGTTCTGAAAATATTGCAAGTTCACAATAGGAATGTGTTCTTGAATATAATATATTTTTGTTGTATCAAATATGTCCAAAAAAATAAATAGGTAATTAAAAGTGGATTGCTCTAAAAATAGATAGTAAATGTTAGTCAATTAATAAATGAGACTTACAGATAAGGTCGATATATTAACGAAATGTACAAGGTCGCTATAGCGTAATTGGATAACGCGCCTGCCCCGGATAGGAGGAAATCCATGGTTCGAATCCCGGTTGCAGCCAAATATTTTTTCGTTGATTTTATTTTTCTGTATGTCTTTCTAATTAATTAATAAGTTTGCTTTTACATAAACCGTCTTTATTTTCAAAATAATGATATTTTTCATTGAATAATTAGAATTCTACGAAACCAAAATTATTTTATAGCACATTATACTTTTTGCAGTAATTATAAAATTTTAAAAACAATAAATTATTCCTTGTATACTTGTATATCTGTTTCATACCGAGGAGAATCTGGTATTTAAAGAAGATATATATTTTTTCTCTGCATAGTAGACCGAAGATATACAGCATCTAATAATACAATTTACGTCGTAATTCATATTTATAACGATACAGAAGGATATAAATTATCTTTCGTAACAAGAAATACGACATTAAAAAGTTTGCTTATTACTCCGAGAATTTGTGGAATACAAGACAGATCGGTGGGGAAATTAAACTTTACACAAAAGTTACGTTCTGTCTATCTTAGCTTAAGAAAATAGGCTTTTTGCCAAGTGGAACGGAAGAGCTGATATGTTTTGTAGAATCTTGTCTATTTACTTATTCATTTTATTTTCAGTAAAACAAGACGTAATAAAATTACAATTAGTAGGTACACTCAGCCAATTACTCTACTAAAAGCAATGATATTATTTGAAGTGACATATAGATTCTCTCTCTCTACTGCACTTCTGATTACTGGACGTGGTGATTGAATTTTATCCCGATAATGATGAAATTATGTTTGTAGAAGGTTTTTCAAAAGTAACGATGAGATTTTTGCATGAAATACAACAAAAATAATTTAAGATACAACCAAAATGTTGAAGCATAAATGATAACATTATGTTTTGATTAAATCGTCTTTTTAAATAGCCACCTCCGCATTGTTTACAGGAGTGAATTCGCTGAATCCAATTATTTTTGCCTTTGTCAAATAAATTAGGCCTAACTTTTTGAATGCAGCCTTTTATATTTTTGATTTTAATTGCGTTAGCTTTGTGGTTTACATAATTATCAATTTGAATTAATTAAACAACTCCGAATCAATCATTATCCAGTAACTTTACGTGTACCTGTTTCGATACCACTGTATGTTCATCATGACGGACGCAAAATAACTATCCATTACTTATTCTAGCAAACATTTGATATGCCATCGAAACCGGTAGACGTAGAGTTACTAGTTAAGTGGTTAATTAATATAAAGTATTTTAATTAATTAAAATTAAGCAGCATTTTATATTTCGTTTTATATCATCAAGTGTTTGTAGTTTGTTTGAATAAACTATAAATTTCAAATACACAAAAAGTAATCCAAAATCACGATTTCTTTGAGGCCATTTAATAATTGAATTTATTCAAATTATTCTTCTTCTGCTTCATCTAGAACTGCGGTTTGTCATTTCTCGGAGCCTGTTCCTGGGATACAGATGTCCAGCTATCTCGTCATCTTTTATGCGGTATTCCTGGGAGTCTGGTACCTGATGGCAGCTTGTTTACTGCTACGCTCACTACTCTCTCAGAACAAGCTCTCTCCACACGATCTCTCCAGTAACGTCTTCTAGAACTTCCTCATCGGATAATATCCTCGACGTAGCAAGTCCTTTGTCGGAATTCCTCACTCGGTCTCAGTCTCGCAATGGGTCGGAGAGTCTTCACCTCAATTGTTCTTAGGAGATTTTTAGTTCTGGTTGTAAGTTTTGATATGGAATCTCTATACACAAATGTACCAGTCAACGAGAGCTTAGATATTACTCACCAACTGTTAATAAAAAACAACATCTCTGAGAGATATATCGAGCCTCTACAACACTGCCTGACATAAAATTATTTCCTCTGGAGAAGCGACTACTATATTCAAAAAGAAGAAGTAGAAATGGGATCACCAATAGCTCCAGTAGTCGCCAACTTATTCATGGAACACTTCGAAGAAAAGGCACTAAGAACTGCCACTCACCCACTTTCAATCTGGCTAAGATATGTGGTTGACACGTTCTGTATTTACCCACACGAATGTGAAGCGCTCAATAACTTTTTAGCACATTTAAATGGCCAACATCTACATATTAAATTCACCATGGAGGTTGTGAAGGATGAAAAATTAGCATTTTTAGACGTTCAAGTGCAACGAAGAGAGGATGGCAGTCCAGGACACACTGTATAGAGAAAACCGACACACACGAACAGGTACCTACACAAAACCTCGCACCACCATCCAGCGCAACTGAGGTCGGTCCCCACAGCATAAATAACACGGGCTAACATAATTTGTGACAAAAAAAACATTGCCTTGGAAAGAAAAACAATGCAGGATGCACTCATAGCTAATGGATACTCTCAGAACGTACGGACATCAAGAAAACGATCTAGCATATGCGATGTTCCAAGAAATAAAGCATACATACCTTACATCAGAAGTCTTACTGACAAAATCAGCCGGGTATTGTTAAAATTAAATATAAAAACAGTTTTCAGCCCCCACAGTTCGATCTCACGTATGTTAGATAGTGTAAAAGATCGAGTCTCCAGGTGTATACAGAGTGCCATGTGATTGTGGAGCGTTCTATATAGGACAAACCAAACACAACATCACTACACCATTGAAGAAACATATTGGAACAATTAAAAACAACAACTCTAATATATCGGCAATCTGCGAACATCCATGCATCCAAAGGGAATCTCTGTCACTTCATCAGATTTGACAAGACAAAAATCTAATCAACAGAGCCGTACCTTACCCAATTTTATTACAGATGACAGTTCCAAACTATCAACTATTTCGAGCCCTGTTCTTATGACATTAATTCAACCCTTGAGAGACGTCGCAATAAAGTCCGCCGACGTAATTAGTACGTATTACACACTGGCAACCTCTACTGTAGAAGAAGTGAACACTCCACAACAAAGTGCATATAATTTACGCCCTCGAAAGCAGTAATCAGTCCGCCCTTTGCCTCCGCGGGTAAAGGTCCTCCTGATGACGTTGAATATGTATTCAACGAAACGCCGAGAATCGTTTCTCGGAAAAACATACGGCTAGTATAAAATATCCGCAACCATTTACAGTTAAATATGTCCAACGACCGTAATTACAATCTTAACCCTTTAATAAGGATTTACAAAATTTGTGCAGAAGTTTTTAAAGATCGTGTTCAGATTATTAATTCACCAAACAGTTCTTGCAATAAGTTGATTGTGACGTCAGTATATTTGGCACCATCTTATTGGAACCACATGTCATTCAAATCAAATTTATCCAATTTCGGAAACAAAAATATCGCAAGCATTCATTGTAACTGCATTTTCAACGTTATTTTGAAAAAAATATAGTTCGCTGATACCACTTTAAAAAATAAATATTTAGAGCCAAAAACCACACCATACGGGTGCAAAGGCTTGAATCTCTTGTGGATTACTTTTACACAAAAAATTACAGTTTTGCTTATTGACAAAGCCATTCATGCTCAATCAGCAAACTCACGATGGTCTAGTTACGAAAATCTACGATGGTCTAGTAGCTTCAGTTCTTGAGTCAACGGAATCTGATAAGGGTGTAAACACAAATCTTTTCGTAAAATACGGGAAGTTGGCGTTGTTGAAAGACCCAATTCCTGCGAACGACAAGAAATCGATAAATTTGTATATTCTGTAACACAAGCTCTTACAACAGCAATATTTTCTTCGCCTATTGCATTTCATTGTCTTATTGATGATATAGTTTTGTGAATTTTGAAAGGATTCTCTGAATAGCAAGGACAGTAGGTCGATTATGTGGACTATAAATTGACGAAGTTCACGTTGAGTTTTCACAAACGAACATTTGTTTCCATATTTTTTTAGGTAATTACCAAACGTTTTGTATTTGTATTCTGAACCATGGTGGATTGTCAAAGTACACTATAATAAATGAATAAATAAAATTAAAAAATCAGAAACCATAAGAGTTTTTTTAGCTACTTAAAGTTATATGTATTTTCATTTAAATAATAAACAGTAAAACTAAATTAATAGTTATATTTTTATTTATTAAGTAAAAATATAATATATAATATAAAATTTTATATCTATCATTACTTGCACATTATGTCAGATAAATAAATATATATAAAATCACGGGTACATCAGACTCACCGGGCATGCCGAGTGTAAAAAGTGCTTTGCTTAGATTGAAATATGTACTAATATTTTTGCATGCAACCAGAACATTGAAGCAAGAATTGTAGACGAATGAGACACATATATACGAGTACATTACATATTTCGGAAAGAAAACGAGATTACAAGTTTACCTGATAGATATTGTAATATATTTTAATCTGAATAGATAATTTGTGGACAGCAATATCAAAAAAAAAAATTAATGCAGTCATCGAGGATAAATATTTTTTAAATCACATAATTTTATTGAATAATCCTGCGTTATTTTTTTTATATTTGAAATATCCGTAGCTCATGAAAATAGTTTTGTTGAACTACATATAAATACCGGACAGAATGAGCATTTAAATTTCATGTCAATTATCACCATTTGAGATGTTTCAGACATGTCGATTTTCTGTTTGTAATATGTACATAAATACATAAGATTCTAGCCAAGCTTAGTCCAGAATCTTACTAGTAAGCATTGATTACAATAATATTTTAACAATTTCCTATAAAAATAACAAATATTCTACATTTTCTAATAGAAATATATATACATTTTTGATTTGGAGAGAGAACGCTGATAAGTTTTTTAATATTATTAAATTATTATTATTTATAGAATAGGAACTAAGCCTCTTGCTGCAGTTCATTTCAAATCACTGGACATTGGGATCCTGATTCTCTTACTGATCCGCTTCCATGGCTGCCAATTCCACTTTATTCTACCCGTTCTTGTACAAAATACAAAGTATTTTGCATTCTCTAACTTCAAATCTTCACAAAGTAATGCATTCAACAAAATTGTATTGATTTTAGTATATTTTACCACGCTTACATAGCGTTACCAGTTTGTCTCTATGGAATCTTATAATCGATATTTCACCCGCTTTCCAATGTCCAAACGTATTAACATTATGCAATAGACGTATTCTCGATGACAATACTTGAATCAATTCACCCATTAATATTTTAATTCATCATAATCAATTAATTAAAGTTGAAGAAAATTATATAACATGAAAAAATGTTCTTAAAGAAAACACGCTTGTATTTAAATGTATCTACTAATAAGTCTAAAAAAAAAGAAATAAAAGCGTGGGCACTTTCCCTTCATCAACAACAGAATCCCGTTTTTTATTCTATTGACAGATAAAAAAGATGTAACCTTGATTTTTATCGTTTTTCGTAAAATATTATAACGTAAAAATATTATAATTAAATATACATAACGACATTTCAGCTGATTAGGTCATTATCAACTTATGGCCTAATCAGCCGAAACGATCGTCCTGTATGTGTTATAATAAATTGAACTCAGAAAAAATCGTGTGCTGATTTTTTAATATTTATATTTAATAATGGAGTTTTTTATAATTATTAATAACGTCAGTGTTCAAAAACATAAAAATTGTAACAGTTTAAAAAATAATTCGTGATCATTAATAAAATTTAATTAACCATAAAACAAGTAAAGATAACACGATGTACAGTCAGTCCATTGAAGTATGAGTTGTAGGTATATACTGACACGGAATCGTAGCTTTAGTAGACAAATCAAACACTAGAAATGAATTAAAGTTTTATAATAGTAATTAACTTCAGTCACTGGACACGAATTTATTTGTGGTACTATTCCGTAATTCGCACTAAATCTCACAACTAGTCACTCGAAAATCTTCCACTTGTGTCAAGAAATTCTGATTCAGGTTGCTTGTATCGCTCTGATCACTATCGAACATCTCTCATACGTCCCTTTTTGTATCTGGTTTTACTATTTCTATGATATCATCTCGCATTTCAAAACCAAGTGTTGTTACCATTCATCTTATGCATAACTTATAATCGTAACTTATAACTTAAGCTTATGTAAAATAAAAATAATTAATAATATCAATAAATTGTGAAATTTTTGACGAGTAGCCTTTTCTATTTTTGGAAGTGGTTTTACCTTACTTACTTACTTTAACCTTAATCGCGATTCACAGCAGCAAAAATTTAGCACAAAATGAATTCATCTGCCGAAGTTGTTGAATGAATGAAAGCACCGCTCTCAAATATTACAAAAACTCTAAAACTATTGGCTATTATACCATCAAAAAGTTTGCACAAATTTTAAGTTGATTCAAATTATTTTCACTTACATTACTTGGAATTTTGAATTCAGATCATTAAAAAAAATAGCTACATATAACCCGTCAAAAATGACGGACTTTTATCATATTTGTCAACGGCCAGTTAAGAACGTGAGAACAGCGCAATCTAGAATAACATAGCAATTTGTAACGATAACGTAACGGAATTTGTTACAAAGATAATTATATATTTTGATTATGATCAATATCAAGGACATATGAGATAAAGTAATGGATGCACTTATTAGTTTTAATTTTCAATAAACTGAAATATTAAACAAAAATCCAAATATTAAAAAATCTAATTAGTAAAAATATAAATAAAATAGCATGAAGTCAATGTTTTCATATTATTTTATAACAATGTTTATATCATACTAATTTTGAAGACGGAATGAGATCAGCCATGGGATAGGAAGTTATGAACAGAAATACGAAATAATTATTATTGGGGATATATATATAGGTTGTTAAAGGGAATCCAAGAATTGACTCTATGTACAGTTGAAACAATACTGGCTACAGAATTTCGATAGAACGGCTTGATTTATGACACTATTTTTTACGGTTCACGGTTGGTTAACAAAGCAGAAAACGGTGATTTAACTGTTAGTTTATTAACCCAGCATTAATTACAAGACATAAGAAAATAAAATCATAAGAAAATTCTCATGGATTCTAGAACATAATAAAAAATATAATAACAAAATGAATATACATTTTAATCATCATTGTTCGCTGAGGGAAGTGAAATTTTCAAATATCTTCTTATCGGTTGAGTGCACACTTAATTACATTTCCAAAGAGTTTGAGAGGTTGTTCACGGCATCCGGCAGCAATTTATTAATTATATTTCCTGCAGCAGGTACACCAATATTATGAACGTAAGATTTCTTCATCATATTATATTTCTTGTATCAAATATTTCTTGGTATCCACAATGTACAAAAATAAATAGTCATGCCCACTAGGCTACGAGGGCCGCCATGATGATGACAGATTATTATAAATTATATTAACCTTATTACTATTACTCATTATTATTATTTATTATAATGAGTTTAATATATTTTATATTTCCATTACTTTAAGAGAACTTCATACTTCACCTGTGGATGAGAGATTCTGGTTACCTGGAAATATAAAATATATTAACTCAGTAGAGGTAACTAGGTTAATATAATTTATAATAATCTGTCATTATGAATAATCTCTATAAAGTAAACGTCAATTCATCTACAATGCAAAATATGATATTTTGTTTTAAAAGCACGTGCTTTTAAGTTATTTTTGTGATAAATGGGTTAAACAATTTGGACTACCAATGTAATTACAGTGATGATAAAGATGAATAAATGATGATTGTGATTATGATGAGAAGATGACGATGATAGAGATTATGATAATGTGAAGTACCTAACGTTATGTAAATCACCTCGAATGTCTCGTCAGCTATAATAAGGTCGACAGTTTTTCCAAAATGGATACCAATTTTCAATATTAAGAGCGTTAAGAAATATATGTTTTTGAAGTTTCTTTTAATGGTATATTTAATTATTTTTTATAAATAAATATCGTACATTGATTGATCATTAAAAATATTTGATTAATTTTACTTTTTTATCCGTACTTGAGATTTTAAGAAATTATTTTGTTTTTCATTACTAGTTTCGAGTAAATTAGAATTTCTCATCGACAGGTAAAGTACAAAACTAACTACTTTTTAAATAAAGAATTTTGACAATAATGGTTAGGTACTGAAAAAATGATCTGAAGTTACTGATGTAAGGGTGGTTGTGGTTGTAACGGGAATATTGAGAGAAAAGAAGAAGAGTTATTAAAGGTAATGTTGTTAAGTAAATACACCCAAATTAAAAAAAATAATAATTTACAAACTTCAAAAATTATTTATTTTATCACCCTTACGCACGAATAATAGAAACTAAAATAGAAACTGGTAGTGAACAAATAAAATAATTTCTTGTAAACTCAAGTAGAGACAACAAATATAAATATAATGAAATATTTTTAATATTTTCTCATTATGATTATCTACAGTGTAAACATCAAATCCATCAAAAATTGAGTTTACACATATTGAGTTCTGTATTATTTACTCAATATAGGAACAATAATACCTAAATAAGAAAAAAAGTATTTACAGGATGGTACTTTTACGTTTATTTGCGTAAAAGTATCGAATCAACGCAGACCTGAGGTGTTAAAATTCCCCCGTGTGAATTTTTATCATTAAAATTAAAAAGGCGGTTATTAAGTGCCAGAGCGGCGATAAATTATCAGCCGGTCACCGAAAGCCATTTGGTACTCTGTAGGTTATCTTTACTTCCCGCCCTCTCCGTAATTTTCCATTTTTCCGAATCAGCAAACATATTCCCGCTCTCTTAATCCGGAAACACTGCAGTGGCCTGCCGGAGACTTTAAGTAGCCCGGTAGGTGCTGGCCTTGATGGGGTCCGCGAGGTGCGCCGCTGGATGGTGTGCGTTATTACGCTAGCGATCGAGTGGTATCTATTTCCGTGACAGCGAAGTTAAATTCGTTTCAATTTAAACAGATTAAACAAAAAATCTTGAAACGGGACTACATTTCCACCCGGGATTCATTTGTGATAAAATTTTCCAATCGAAACGAAATTTAGCAAAATAAGGAATTATTTTCATAAATAATTCAAATTATGAAAACGAGAAAATTTATTTTGTGGTGACATTATTAACCTTCGTAAGGTCCTCGGGTCAATTTTGACCCATTTTGGGATGAATGAGCAATTTTCTCGAAAAATAACGGTTTTTGAATATTGATATTTTATGACCTTTATTTAATCGTTGTCTTGAGCTTATTTTCAAATTATCTTTTTTTTAAAACTTATGTTACTGTGCGTATGAACTTTTTTACTCTAATGGCCTTCGGGTCAAGTTTGACTCACAGGTAATAACAAGTTAATTTTTAACGCACAAAACGTCTTGTCTGGTTATCGTTTATTAGAATTGAATTGATAAAATTTTCCAATCGAAACGAAATTTAGCAAAATAAGGAATTATTTTCATAAATAATTCAAATTATGCAAACGAGAAAAATTATTTTGTGGTGACATTATTAATAAAATGTGAAATGAAAAATATCATAATAAAATATAAAATGAAAAATATCAACATGTTTCAGAGCCCATGGCTAAATCTTATAAAGTATTTCTATGCTAAGTAGATTGATTAATATTCCATTATAAGTGGATAATTTTAACAATGAATTAAATATGTTTAAACTGATTGCATTTAATAATGATTTTGATACAAAATTATGCTAAATAAAAAGTATAAGAATAATTTTTTTTTTCTTTTTTTACTTACTTACTTGTCTTTTGTTTACCCTTCAATATTTGATACTGAAAAATATTGGACAAAAATTGTATTAATAATTAAACTTAATACTTAATAAATAAATTCAAATGTTGTTCAACCAACTTTCTATACTAATAATAAATTTAAAAAATATATATTAAATAATAAGGATGAGGATAATTTTATGAAGAATCGGGTGTTTATAAGTTGATTTGTAATGATTATTTTTATATACGAAAAACGTCTAGAAATTTAGAAGTTAAAGATAAAGATCACTTGATGTGTTTAAGTAACAATAATAATTCCGAATTTTCAAACCACCTTTTAGCTATGGATCATTATTTTTATATTAATAAGGGTTTACAAATTTTATATACAAATTATGCAGAATCACAGTTTGATATATTAGAAATTATGAAAATAAGATAAAGTATTTATAGTAAATTGAATATTATAAATAACCGGGTCCTTTTTGCACATAGTTATCTTTTAAATTTGTTTTCATATTATTAGGTACTTCATTATTATTAATTTCCCTCATATAATTTTTTCATGTTAGTAGGTTTTTATGTTAGTAATATTATTTATTTTAAATTGGAAACATATTGATATTTTTCAATACAAAAGTGGTGAAAACAAAGTTCATTTTTATTAAATATATACAAATTAAATTATTTTATTTTTAAATATATTGCTTAAGCAAGAATATAAGTGTATTAGTGGCTAGGAGAATCTATTTATACTCTCCCACTTTATTATGTTTTTTTGTGTCCGGGAGATATTCCGGATTAAATTAAAAATTTTAATGCCAATTTAAGTTGATAACTATTTGAAAATGGAAAAGTAGTTGAGTAATTTAAGAAAAGTTACATACACGATCCCATTTTTCGTGAACTTATGGTTAACACAGTGAAATTATGTACATCTAAATCTATGTATACTGTTTCATGAGAAGAGACTACAGATGTCTCTACCATAGACCCTTGAAATATACGGATGATTTCTATTTCGTTCACATAAGTAACTTTTTAAAAATTTTCAATGTGTGTATATTCTAACGATGGAATTGGTGACCGTTGCATTGTATAGGGTGACTACTTAAGCCAGCTCATGAGGGTTGTAAGCCCTGGTCCATCTTTCAAAAGACTCCCATACATGTTTCTCATATAAATAGCTTCGTCTCTGAAAACCTTATTTAATTAACCTTAATTAATGAAGTTAAGTTTCCGGTACTGGAGGCGTTCCGGTTTCCCATTCAGTGATGAGCATGAAAAGATTGCAATCGAATTTTATCTAAAGATCGATATTAAAATAAAAACATTTTTGTTTATATCGAGTATACTAAAATAAATACATTAATACAAATAGTTAAGCAAACACTAAATTTATTTAAAAAATAAGGAATTTTTTAAAACTTATTTTTGTCGTGCTTAGGATGTATGATTATCCTGAATAGAATTTTTTATTTATATATCTACCCATCCCTGTGATTTTATGAATTTCATAATGAAACGAGATTCTAAATTCGATAGGAACTGCACATAGCGGAGGATTTGCGAGCGGTTTGAATCATATTAGAAAATTAAAGGATAAATTGTCTTGAAATAATCTTGAATTCGGTATAAAACGCGACTTTATTTGGGGAACTTCTAGAATTCCAGAATTATATAAAAATAGTAAAAATTGCATGACGCAGTCTAATTTGACAGCGCGCTAACGCCAGCAAGATCGAGCGGGTGATTCAGCGCGAATATTGACGGCCAGAGTACCTACCTGCATGCGGAATAAGCGAGAGAGCGAATCATTATCACAGATAGAAACAGTGTAAATAAAATATTTTATTAAAATATTTTTATATGATCGGTGTGAATATATAATAGTCCTCCATTTAAGTTTGTATCCAATGATTTCAGTGCATAAATAAATGATTAAATTATTTAAAGGGTTTCGTTTTGTTCCCACTGTTGCAAAGCCATGATAATTTAAACATTTGTACATATCCCTTATAAAAGAAACTTGTGAATAGGTACAAAAAAAACTAACAAACTTTCTATAATCACACATTGATTTTTGTCATATAATGAGTCAGTGTATATAATACAATTTTTTTTTGTAATTTTCAATTACGCCAAACCACAAATGTAACGCTGCAAACTCATAGTGTTTCCATTAATACATTTTTAAAAATGATTGTTCTGTACCAATTCTAATAAACATTAACTTAAAACATATTTCGAATCAAAGGATATTTTGTTCATTCGTAATCCACGTAGCTTTAAGACGTAATTTAAGTAACTTAAGACTTTAAGTGTGGCATTTTTTTAATGGCTTAAAAAAAACGTTCCCGCATCTTACTTATCCCTGTGAGAGGTGGTGAAAAATATGATATATAATAAAGCCTACAATCCATCAAGTCGAGTCACTTAAGGGGAGTATTTCTTAAAAGGGTGAAATTGAGTGGACGACAGTTTACTGAAAGTAAATTTTCCGACATTGGTGTAAAATGTATATAACATAAAAACTCGTATACATTACTATATAACTTACATAAACGTTTTATTATTATAATTGATATTAATACATCTATATTTTCATGCTTTTAATAGCTACATTACCTAGTTAACAATTTTAGTTTTATGGTCAAAAATGTGTGACGTTACCACTGACCATATATAGGATGTAAGAGAATTAAGTAACTACAATAAAAATATAATTATTTTTTAAATATATTATTTATGGTAAAATTTATTAGGGAAACATATTTTTTGTGACGCCAAAATTTTTGAAAAATATTCTAAAATATTGGAAAAAATGAAAAAAATTCAAAACACGTGTAAATATTTTGGTGTTTGTTTTTTTGGGTAATATGACGTGTTTGTGCGACCTTTCTGGCTCGTATTTCGGATCCCATTGCAGGGTCTTTCGTCAGGGCTAAAATTATGTTGTAAAGTATTGGCTTGCAATACCGTGTCGAAAGCAGGGTGAAATGTTGTCAGTATTGCGTTAAGTTTTAGCTATCAAAACCGTGTCAAAAGCAGAGTATTTCTGTGTTAATATTAACCTCGCAATACCGTGTCGTAAACATGTATTGTCACGAATTGACTTGCGTTACGTGTATGTTTCATATGCCTTGTTTAATCCCTATATTTGCGTAATCTCGACGAGATTGGTTTTGAGTCGGATACCTTGATGTTCTTAATTTGAGTTATATATAGTTAATTAACCATCATCTCTATTAATATTCACCTGGTGCTTATACATCTCGAGTGCCTCCTTAACAATACATGCGTGCTGACTGTTGGGCTTTTCTAGGATCTTCAGTTTGAAAGTTAAATGATGGCCGGTATCCAGAAAGTGCTCAGCGCATGCTGATTGTACTCATGTTTGCATGCCCGTTTGTACTCATCATTTTCGGAAATTGTGCGCGCTGTTTATCCCACGTATACTTTATCGCAGTCTTGGCAGTCGAGTACTCGTATCGTTCTCGAGTACGAGTACTCGAGTACGACGAGTACATACCGTCTGTTTCTAGGCGGTCTCGATTCTTCCACGTATCATAAAAATCCTTAAATAATATTGAAAATAATTATGCAATATTCTCAATTAATAACACATCAATAATTTTTGTATCAAAGATTCGGATTTAGTAAGAAAATGAATCAAAAAATGTATTTATTTTTTCAATCAAAATGTCAACCAGAAAGATCATTAAAAGACAGCATTATACATCAGAAAACATGAACCAGGAAAGATAGATTAAAAGACTTAAAGCTCATTGCCAATTAATGTAACTAACTAAACAATTAACTAACTAAAAATGGAGTAATAGATGTGAAATCTGAGAAAAGCTACATAAATGTTGAAATTTTTCAGAAACTTAAATGATCAACATGGCGAAATTAACAGTTTCCGGTATTCACTACCGGATAGGTTCATCATTCAGTTGGTAATTAAATAATTTTGTTACTATTTAACATATCATCATAGACACTGTTTTTCCCAGATTATTAAAAGAAAATTAAAAACGATATAGACTTTTTATTTTTTTATCAAAAATTGTAAAGATTTTGGTTGGAATATGCCTGCCTCACTAGAGAAATCTGTGTCAAGGCAGGCAACACAGTGGATCATTTTTTTTCTCTATTTTTCTACTCTTCTCACATTTTTCTTCTCTTATAGTTAATGTATAAAATGGATAGGTGATAGGTCGAATAATGTATCCCGCTAAGCTAAAAAAGCATCCAGATACGGCGGACCTTTAAATAGGGAGCCTTGGTTGTAATGTGGATACTAGCGCGTACATATGTAGGTATCAGGAAGGTACTGGCTGGGAATAATCTGCCGCTTTTATTCTGAAAAAGGCGGTTAACATTTATAGTAATAGTTACAACCGTAATGAATATACGGCGCTTTTAATGGAGACCCGGGCGCCGTTTCTCGTTGATGCAATTCCAAAAACCGCTATTATTAGGCGCAAAAGCTGTTCTTTTGTTCGCCATTCACATAATTGAAAATAGTTTTGGTGCAGCAGTTAGTCCAAAGTATGCCGCGTCCGATGGAGCGGGGCGAGCTTAGAGTTTACACCACCTGAATGAATACTGCTAATTTTGAACCGCCCATAAATAAGAGGATCGATATCAGATTTGAAACGGTAAGCTGATTTATGAAATCTGATACAGGAGATGTAATTATATTCATTCACGTACATCCGTTGATGACCCATGTACTGGCGACTTTATTCATTGTTGAGAGAAATTTTCAATATGGCGTTGTCAAATTAGTCAATATATAATCAACACGAATAGAACTTGTTTACACAACTAAATGTTGAAAATATTAACGTTTTTTGGGTTCATGTGCCCCTTCATCAGGATACAACGCAACCTAAATATTAAAAAAAAAAGAAGCTAAGACATTAACAAAATAAATATTAATATATTTTTTTTTTTTTTTTTAAAAAAAAATAGAGATGTGAACACGGAAATACGTGTCACATCAATATTCTTACTATTTTCAAACTAAGCTAAGCGCTTGTACTATGAAAATAGGACTAACTTGCTAGTCTGGAGTGAGGATCGAACCCGCAACCTTTGGATCACGAGGCCAGTGTCCTAACCACAAGACCAACAAGCTACTCTACTAGGAGATGAATAAATAATCAAGTACTAATATGAGAACAATTAAATAATAATTTAAAAGTAGTAATCTTTAAATTTATTTTCATACTAATAGGTATTTAATTATTTATTTTGTTATTGTCTACACTTCGCACCATTATTTTTAGTATTAGTTGTATAATATAGTATAAGTTGTATCATGAAGGGACCATTGGCACCGAAAGGTGTTGGTCTTTTCAACAATAAGTAGTGTAAATAAATAAATATATTCTTTTTAATTGAAGTAGTTAAATGAATCATTTAATTTTTTATTAAAATTATTAAATCATTAAATCATTAAATCAGTATAATGATTTAATTTTTTATTTATGGTTCACAGCTTTTAATTATAAAAAATCAACTGCATGGAATTCTAAACCAGTTAATTGTAGGTTCACAAAAAAAGATTATAAAAATAGATTACCATAATCGATTATACAAGTACATCATTCAGTATCTACCTATAAATTTAAACTTACAATTGTCACCTTTTTGTATGGTGTATAACGTTCAAAAACTAAAATATGTATTTTGTCGTCCCGAGAAGTTATGAATTTAGTAAATACATGATAGATGCTTACACATATTGATAATTGTATTAAAATATAATATACAACCAGCTGTAATTTACTTACACTAAATACAATGTAATGCAACCATTTTCTTAACAGTGAAACATAAAAATTTCGAAAATGATGAAAATAAAAATCATTCATAAATTTCATTCCCAGAGAACTGAACATAATTCACACCCGCAAAGAATACTTACAAGCAGGTACTTAGTTGATTTTTTCAAATTCACTTGTAAAATAATCGCATCATAGATTGCTTGCGATAACTTTATTCCAACTAAATTATTAAGCGAACAGGATATTGAAATTTACTCCATGTTAAAAAAACACTAAAATATACTTTTTCTCTTTATAAATTAACTTAACTCAAAATTCTGTTAAAAAATATATATGCGCTTTAAAAAAATACGCATAGAGCCGTACCTACACTAGAAGCTATTGCCGCCTTCAAAAATTTCCCCTAATGTATCTATATACTAACTAAAGACAGCGTTTTCATTTCCGGAATCAGGCCTGGAACTCATTTTCCGGATACTGCTGAGTACTTGTTTCATATTCCTTTGTCAATTTATTAGAAAATGTTCGTCCTTTCAGCATAGCTCTTAAATTTGAAAACAGACAGAAATAAGGTAGATGAATCTTTAGAATGATCTATTTTTTGCTTAGAAGGCATCTTAGAGTGAGCGCACGGTGCCGCTCTGAATTTCGATCAATCATCTTTTTTCCAAACACACGCAAATATATATCACAGGTTCTCAATATCAATATTCAATGTATATCTGCTTGTATGTTGAAAAATGTTCAAATGCGAATAATAAAATAAATACAATATTTATAATTAATTTGATTTTTTTTTTCACTATGAAAACATTCTGAAAATATTGTTTTTTAGTAATTTTTCACAGGTGATAAAATGTTATTTTTTAATTAATTTTTATCCCATTACCTACATTCGTTAAAAAATAAAAATCTGCTGAAATTTTCAGTTTATTCAGTAAAAAAAGCAGTGATTGCCCAAACGAGGGTAAGCATTAACACTAACGAACTTTAAAAATGAATTAAAATTTGATCTAGTTCTAACGCTGGCTTTGTTAACATAAGAACAATAATATTTAATTTCAAATGCAATGTGTAAGTACAACAAATAAATTTTTCTGATATTTCTATATTTCAAGGCCATTGAGCAAGTGCCTACCAGTTTTAATGAAAACTGTAAATGCATTATTTAATTACACATGAAAATGCAATTTTAAAATATTATTAATTTCTTAAGTTTGTAAAACAAAATACTCACCCTATTAAATAGGTACCAATTAAATAGCCTGGGCAGTTATATATCACATTATTAAATTAAAGCATCGTACCCAGTAATATAGGTGTGGCCCTACATACGTTTGGATCGCAGATAGTTATGAAATGAAGTTTTGTTTTGAAAATGCTACATAATTTTGAACCAAAGAATCTATCTCCGGGTCACGGAGAGACTATTTCAGTGAGTTTTCTTCTCACTTTTTCTCGTGTCTCAGAAGTCGTTAATCGGTTGCAGAAGTTCTGCCGACATTGCTTTTCCAGCGCATTCTTGAGGTAAACTATTGGTAAATGCCTTCTCAGTATATATCGCGTGGTCTGTGGGTAACCTGCCGTACGAGCGGAATTTTACCCTTTCCATTACAGCCATCATTATTCCATGTAAGCCTTGGTATTTTGCCAAAGTATATAAACGCACGTGATTGTATAATAGACTTTTCAATACAACTAGTCCACACGAGTCCTGTGTTCTGCCGCAGTAAGTGTCCCATTTGTCACATCTTGTATATTTTAATAGCTTTTTTTATATAAAAGTTCTTATTAAAAAAAGTTATATTAAATTTTTTAAATATTATGGAGAAAAATTAAAAACGGAGTCTACCAAGTAAAAGTTCGGTTAATTTGATGTCTCAGTCAATTTTACATCGGCGTTTTCACTTAATTCTCACTGGCAATCATTTGACATTAAATAGATAAAAAATATATTTGAGAACTAGTCAATACTAAATAAATTTGATTGAAAAATACACATATCTTTAAATTTTCACAATAAATTGATAAAAATATAAGATGTTTACAAAAGACCTATATTTTTTGTTATTCCGTGAATTTTTGTACATGTTGTTATATATATATTTATTTACAATATCACAACAAAAATCATATTATTTATGATATATTTAGGTATTCATTTTTTTCAATGCGTAATGTATTACATGAAAAATACATTTATAAAAACAACAATAAAACCTCGATCCAATTGACTTATTCATATCCGTTCAGGTCAGTAAGTTATGCATATAATAAACATAGGTCAGTTATATAATAAAGTAGACTTTTCTAATATGCTAAGTTAACAAATTATAATAATTAACACTAGGTTCACAGGCATTTTTTATATACCTATCTCTACGGCACCCGTCAAATTGACGGATGCACATAAGTACGTCGTTTTTTCGTATTAAATGATTTATTTTAACTGTTTTATTTAACTGAAGTCCTCGATTGTTCAATTAAAATGGTTTTATTATTTTTTAGAATACGACGCGCTTCTATTTCTGTGCAGTCTTTGATATGTTCTAACATGCGCGTATCAATTATTAGTTCGAAGGCAGTTTTGCACATGATCCGACATCACATTTCTTTTGGAATATCCAGTAGGTCCTGCGACACCTTTGAATATTGTGTGAATGGGTAGCCTACCGTTGGACCCACTTGCTTCAAAGTCCATCCATTGTGTTCCATCGACAGCAAGTAATTCAGAACTAGTTCTGTTGTATTGCTGTTGGAGGTGGATGACTTTTTCTCGGAGCCGGTGCTTGAGGAAATGCGCATTCTTTTGTTACCAAGACCTGGAATGTTTTCTTCTTCTGATGACTCTTCTGTCATTTCGCTGTAGAAGGATTCGGAAGTCTCGGATTCATGTTCACTTTCACTTTCAAATGTTCTTTCTTCAGAGCTAGTACCGGAATGTTCTTCATTAGAAATTTTCTATCAATAATTCCAAATACTTTCTTGATGTACTCATGGTTGCTCAAAATGGGTGAAGATAAAATAAATATTATTGCAAAAATAATTAGTAATTATTATAAAATTACAATTAGTAATTATTAGAAAATTACAATTAGTAATTATTAGAAAATTACAAATTAAAAATACTTACAATAAGTAGATTTTTTCTTTGCAAATATTTATACGCATTGCTAAAATTTTAAAACTTGATATACGTCTCCACACACAGACTACATTTTTAAAACTGAAGATTGTCATATGGTCAACTTTGCCAGAAATCAACACTTGAAGAGACCATTTTTTATTGCCCCATAAATCATAATGCTCCAAATGCATACGCAATGCATACGTTCTTGTAATTTGTGTTTAAAACAAAAACATCGATGACATTCTTTCTTCATTGCTTCACACAAATTCTAGAAATATGATTATTTTGTTTCAAAAGTAATAATTTCACAAATGGGACGAATTCAAAAGGGATATTCTTTAAACTACCAAATCCGTCAATTTGACGGGTGTTCGTAGAGATAGGTATAAAGCAAAAAGATTTTATAAAATAAGAGGTTTCCAAATAAAACAAAACTGTAAATATATTTGTACTGATCCATTATAAAAAGTCATTTAAAAAAATCAGAAAAAAATTCTGCCTGTTTAGTAAAATTTACAAAGCAAATCGGAAATCCGTCAATTTGACGGGTGCCGTAAACCTAGTGTTAATACATTAATAAATTATAAATTAAATACGTAAAACTTTATTGAGAAGTTTTCTATGTACATATATAATTGCCGATATTTTGAGACTATAATTATATATATCGTCAATTCGCAGGAAACCTATATTTAATTAGAAGCAAATATTTGTTAAAAACGTTATAAAATAAATGGGGTTATGATTTTGACACGTAGTAAATAACACACGGGTCCACAAATTCTGTTATAATAAATATACATTATACATATACATATTCAAATTTAAATAAGGCCCTCGAAATCGACATTTAACCTAAACTTTTAACGTCTCATTTTTTCAACATCCAATCCGTAAAATTCATTATTTTTTTAAGGAGTAACACAACTTTGACATTTTAAAAAAATTACTTTATCCTGTAACTTGAATTTCCAAGAATAATTTGAGTCACCACTCATTCAAAAATTTTGAAAAAGTTATAACAATAAGATGCTAGCATGGTAGGTGAATTTTTAAGCAAAATACCTACATTATTCTTTATCACCTTTCTCGAAACTTTCCTTTTCAGACTTTTGTTGATATCTGAAAACCTATTGAGCCGATTTCATTAAATTTATTAGCAAGGTGTGTAACCTTACTTTGAATACTTACTATTATATAAATTATGAACTTCAATTGTTTTAAAGAAAAAATAGATCTTATTTGCACAAAATAAATTTTTTTCGATTTGCTATATCACAAAATTACATTACCTTTTTTATTTTACTCAATCTCTGGTAACATGATTATTTCCAACAGCTGCGCTCGTCAAGAGAAGGACCTTTGCGGGACATCGCATAACTCCACCATTTTGAATTTTTTTAAATAATTGTGGGATAAAAAATATTCAACTATGATAGTAAACCAAATTTTATATAAACAAAGTAAAATCTTTTTTAATAATTATGTTAAAGTATTTTATGATGCCTCATGATGGAGTAACCCGGTAACAGCACGGCCTTTCTAAACTTGTTTTAATTGTTTTTTTGTGAAATTACTAAAATAAAATAAAAATTCTGTTGCATTCTTTAGGTTTGCATTAACATGATAGGTATAATATGTTTTAAATCGCCTAGTCACCCTCACCGACGCCGACGCGGTGTCTGGTGGAGACATGTGCGCGCCGCCCCAGGTGACTTGGTATTATCCCCACGATGACGTAGTTACTCCAGTCACCAGATTTTATGGCATATTGTACACGCTACGAGTTTACTCCGTGTCAAAAATTAGAGGGTGATCGTAAAGATCACGCCAAAAACAAGAATAAAAATACGCTCAGACGATTTACATACAAATTGTAACACTTACACTATAAATTGTTACTGTCAAAATACAGAAATTTGTAATTTTACTTAATGTTAAAATATTGTGTTCTGTAGCTTTTGGAATGTATTATTTTTTAATATTTATTTTGTTTTTTATACAGTGCTTCATAATTTATAAATATTATTTTATTTAAATGTATATGTTACGGTATTGTTAAAAGGATTCTATCTATAGTAATAACGATTCATTATATGAAGCTACGGTAGTAGCGAAACCCGGCTTGTAACAATAAAAAAATAAGGTGGTTTTAAAATAAAATTTATTATTTTATTAATTTAATTATATTTTTTATTGGTTAGTCACAATCTGCAACAGACATAGTTACTTGATAAAAATATAATTATTTAAATTATATTTAGTTGTATTTATTAAGTGTAAAAAAAATATTTTCTGTCCTAAAAATAATTTTTTTAAAATGAAGTATTTAAAATCCGTGTGAGGCGCAATCAGAGCTAGCTCAAGTTGAGATCACTTGGGGTCAAAATAATAAGGAAAATTTAAAGGGCACATGCACACGCCATTAGGCTTACGTGCTCTCTGCTGACAACAAAGGCAGACGCTCGTTTTAGCCTTGCTACAAAAGGAAGTATTTTTTATATGAAACAGTGACTGGTGATGAAAAATGGGTGTTGTACGACAAGCGAAAACCGTGGCAAAAAAGCGTTGACACAGACTACGAAACCTAATATTCCTAGAAAAATACCTGTGCATTTGGAGGGAAATTAAGGGTGAATATCATGAGTTACTAAAATCGTTGATCCTGTGATGCCTTCAAGGATAAATTATTTGGTAAAAAGATTGTTTACATGTAAAAAACTACTAAAATGACAAACGAGGTCAAACATGGCAAATACCATGAGAGAAAGCCAATTTTCATCGAGTTGAGAAGTTCTGATAATGTCTCCTCTATTTCGAAGGCAAAATTACTGTTGGCGCAACTTGGCTAAAATATCCTTTGTACTACCTGATAATCCTGTTCCCGTACATTCTGGCACTATCTCTAATCCCAGAGACTCTGGTGAGCAAAAAGGTACTCGTAGTGACTTTGCGACCCAACCAGTTACTCATAGTGACTTTGCGACCCAACCAATTACTCATGGCAACATTGCTACGAGTCGGTAAAACAATGAGCGGCTAGAACGGCAGCCATTATGAGAAGAAAAAATGGCGCGGCAATACGTTAAGTGACATTCAAGATAACAATTTGACCACCAGCTGTTAACAACCATTAGAGAATTCCAAACGCGTTTGTATATATTTAATTCACAAGTGGTGGGTATTCAAATCCTTCCTAACCTGCATTCTATCTTACTGGGTCGCGCTAAACAAATAAATTTAAAACCTTATGATTATAGTCCATTCAGGGATACGATTCCTTATTATGAACGTAATTGAAGAATATTTTAGATACTCTAATTTTTTCAGGCATACGTTCCCCTCTAATTGAACTCATTGATTGAAAAAATGAAATAAAATTAATTAGGTCGCAAATATAAAAGAAGTTTCAAGTTTTCAAATGCTTTTATGGAATAAATCATTATCTTACATTATTCAAGTTATTTAATCTGGATATCTGAGGAGATCTTTTAAGATGGCTAAAATCGTAAAATCCTATATCTCCCAACCGGCTGCAAGTGGTCGTTATTAGGGGTTCTACGTCTACGTATCATCCTTTACCATCTGGACTTCCTCAAGGTAGTCACCTGGGGCCTCTTCTCTTTGTGATTTTTATTAATGATATTCATGGCATTCAGAAATTATAATTTTCGCTGGCGACGTAAAGGTATACCGTCAAATTAGAAATTTCCAAGATTCTGAAACTGCAAGAGGATCTGAATATATTAACAGAATACTCAATAGGAACTTTTTTTATTTTTTTGTTTAATTAATAATATTTTATTACAATGATGCCTAGAAAATTCTTATTTTTTTTGTATGTTGAGAACTTTCTCTGAAAGAACTTCACTTCACCGACTGGCTCAGAAGAATCACATGAACCCCAGGCGGATTCTTTACTACCTTATTCGCTGTACCATATCTTTCTAGTTTAGATTACACAATTCTCTGCAAGTGGGAAAGGTTGATTAGATAAAATAAGTTTTAGTTCACAATTTCGTATATTACAGTAAAATAGACAAGGTTACACAAGAGGTTGTCAAATTCATTCAAAAAATATCAAGTATTCACTGATTATTTGAGATATAATGAATCAATTAAAGAGTAAAATGAAATGTTATATAAAAGAAATTAATCAAATGAAATACTGAATTCGCTGATAATCTTCAGTATTAGCTATTCAAAAAATAGATGGTGATATGTAAATATGATAGAATTTACTATAATTACAAATTTTAATTAAAGCAATATTCCCCTATTTGGTTTCATAATGGGTAGAATTTACAACGTGAAACTAAGAAAAAGAGTTATAATCATTACTCCCATATTGGGTTTTGCAATAGATAGAATTTACACTATTAAATAAAAAAAAATACATGATTTACCTTCTGAAATATCACGTTCACCGCTATTGACCTGTAAAATTTTAGTTATTTGAGGTTTTCTGTACGCAAAAAGTGAGCTCCTCGATCTTTCAGAAGATAAATTAGTATCAAATATAGATTCACTTGGACAAAATAGATTGATGGAACAATAAGGCACAAGTTTAGTATATAATCACATTACTTCACAAAGTTTAAAGTCTGTTCGGTAGCTCCGAAGAAGCGTCAACTTTAGATTACGTCGCGGATATCCCGTCCAAATGCTACTTCAACATGAAATTTCAGTATGACATTAGAGTTTAGAAAGGATAATTAGAGATTACCATTGCATCTGGATCTATCCCATGGCGTGAATCGTACTTCTCGTATCGCATCTATTCCAACATCAGCCTTGAGTTGACATCCGTGATTGATACTCTGCGACCTCAATGTATCTCAGAGATAATAGCTTTTATTGTGATGGATCCATTCACGTAGTGAAAGAGAATGTACGCGCCCTACATGGGTAGCGTATAAATTAGCATTGTCCTATGTACAACTAATTTTATCAAGCATCCATCATGCGTGGCAAGAATAAAGGTCCTGTGAACAAACAAGTTTATATGAAATTTGAATTACAAGGTTGGAATCCCAAAAATGTGTGGAAAAGCTGTTATCTTACCGGTACGCCAAAACACTCGGACGCAAACCGGACCCTTTTAATGATCATATTTTGAAGCAACGAATGGGACAACGAATGGGGACCCACCACTTTCCCAGGGCCGTTCTATGAGCCGACGGCTCCCATATCGGCCCTACTCTTGCGTCGCCAGGTTGACATTTTTCTTATTTAAAGCCATCCCCGTGCGGCGCCCGTGTATAGGGCGAACGCCGCAAGGTTCTGGCAGCAAAAAACCCATTCGTTGTCCCCTCCACCAAGAACTTTCTTTATTAAATCAAATACATATTTTGAAGCAGTGAAATAAAATGCCTTTGCAAGGCGTCCGCTGTCATTTTTATAAGCTTGGATGATGACGCGTTGCACTTGTGGTTGGGACACTCGCCTCATGATCCGAAGGTCGCGGGTTCGAATCTCAGCCCAGACTAGCAAGTTAGTCCTATTTTCATAGAACAAGTGTTTAGCTTAGTTTAAAAATAGTAAGAATATTGATGTGACACGTATTCCGTGTTCGCATCTCTATTTAAAAAAAAAAAAAATCTAGATCTGCGCCCGGGCTGTGAACCGGTTAAGTGATCTTTCTAGTACCTACCTTGAAATTTCAATTATTTGCATGGCGCGTATTTCACTGAATTTTACTACGTAATAATATACATACCTCACCAAAATGAATTATGATTCTTATGTGTGATGAAGGATAACCTTACAATCATATAGGTAGGTAATCTAATTTATTAGACAATGAGAAAGATAATATATTATTTATCTAATATATCAAAAATCTTAATTAATAATACAATAAATAGTAAATAGTAATATAGAATAAGCAGTGAAAAGAGACCAAACTCAATCAGAAAAGACAATTCTACAATAAATGAGAACCCATTCGGTTTCACTGGAGGAATATGCACACAAGCCACAACCTCAAAACATTCACCGTCATGCAAAATAAATTGAACAAATCAAGTAATTGTACAGGTATCTTCATAGATTCGAGGAAAGTACTCGACAGTATCTACCACGAATAACTCGTATCAGAACCAAAAGAGAACGGGATTAACCAAACGGCCCCAAACAGGTAAAAAGAGCCACTCACCGAATATACCCCAAATAGTCAGATCAAATGAATCTCCAAGTAATCCACCAATAGGTGAATTTAGATTCCCCCAAGGTAAGGTCCCCAGAATTCCACCATTTCTCACTCACGTAAACGACACATTAAAAAAAAATTACCGCATTTAAAATCAAGCATTCCAAGCACAAATTATCCTTCATGAGCAAAAGTTCACGAATCAGCAAACGAGAATATCAATACACTAGAATAGTGACCTGACAACAATTTTCTAACATTCAAAGTAAAAAAAACACTTCAACTTGTACTTAAATTTAATGTAGTCATCAATACTTTTAATTTCTGTGGGTAAATTATTGAAGTTAAGTATACCTCTATATAAAAAAAAAACTGTTTTGAAAATATGTGGTATTAAATTTAGGAATTTTTATATTATTCGCATATCTACTCGAGTGACATGTTTGTTAATCTTTAAGTCTTATTTTCTTTAAATATTTGTAAATGCTTGACCTTTATATTAAAAAATGTAATTATATTCGATTTATATTTAATAATATTTGTTTATTAATAAAATAATTTTGATATTATAATTAATATAAAAATAAAAAAATATTTGAATTTGATTACGGTATATCGTTAAATAATTTATGGAAGTATTTAAAAATAAGAGACCTTGGGATCATTCTCGATATTAAGATGACTTACATCCCTCATACAGACTCGACATGCAAAAATGCCGCGAAAATGCTAGGATTTATACTCCAAGATTTAGACATCCAAGCCCTTTTAGAATCCCTATACTATAATAATAATTACTATGTAATAAATTTATTCATACATATAATATGTAAGGAGTACTCTGGAGTATGGATCAGTCATTTGGAATCCCCAATACTTGGTGCTTATTAATAGAATTGAAGAAGGCCAGAGAATTCTCTTAAAATTGTCGAGTAGAAGACAATTAAATTATCCAATACTTCTACACCCATTAGATTTTTTTAAATAAAATTAATCTCTGGAAAAACCAATTGTCCATATCTACTCTAAAAGATTAGCATCAGTATCCCTAAGATAATCCTCAGATCCTCACGGATAACACGAAAGTCGCATCCTTTTCAATTCCGAAATATCGTACGAGATCGCAGGGGAACACCTTATTTTTACGAGCAAGTAGACTTGTAGCTAGTGAACCACACATTGAGTTCAAATACTATTAAGAATGCGATGTTTGGGAGAGTATTGCTTTAAAAGCTATATGTATTTATTATAATGTGCTAATTATTTTTCATATTTTTTTAATTGTTTATTTTCCTGTCTCACTGTTGGTTAGCTTAGCGTTTGGGATTTGAAATTATATTGTTACAGGTGTCACTCATTATTGAGTTTCTATTGAAATTATTCAAGATTTTGTTGTGTTATTGAAATTGTGAACTTTTGAATAAATCCACATAAAAAAAATATATTTCATGCTTTTCAACTGAAATTTTTGACCATGAATTACTATATTTAAAGATAGGGTGCAAATCATCGCAATGAAGAGAACAACCTTGTAAAATAATTAATCTGAGCTCTTCGCAAAGGCACGTTTTATGATAAATCATTTATTCATCGTAGAAAAAATCCAAAAAATCATCATTCATATGTCTGAGCGTAATCGGATTGTATAATAGTAGGGCTGGTAAATAAGCGTATTTGCCAATTAACCCAGGCACCCGGGAGAGAACGAAAATCCCGCACCAGTATATTGAAAGGTTTAAAACCGGCCAAATTATCAGTTGATCAAAGAGGTAAGCGATAAAATGTTCAAATGTATGTTGAAAATTTCTGACATAACTTTTTAATTAATAATGGCAAGAAGTGCGTTTTTAAGAATGAGATTGTTATTTTCTAACCGTGACCAAAGCCTTCAATTAAGTAAGCGTATGGTTCGGTGTTATATTTTTTCCATTCTCTTATATGAGGTGGAGGCATAAAACTAAACCAAGGATTGTCCCGTCTATAGAGCCGTATCTCAAAAGTCGAGGCTTTTGAGATGTGGCTCTAAGGACGCTTATTGAAGGTTTCCTGGGTGGATAGAGCGATGACTGTTGAAGACCTCCGGCGTACGAAAAATGACAGTGAAGTGCTGCGGATATATTATGAGACGACCAAAATATAGTCTAAATCAACTCATCATCCGGGGCAAAATAAATAGTATAAGAAGCGAAAACTTGAGGGATTGGTATAAGTGTAACTCGACTGAATTTTTCTGTGCGGCGCTAAATAAAATTAGAATCACTAGAATAATCGGTGACCTCCGATAAGAGATGGAACCATAATAAGAAGAAGATAATTTTTTTAATACTTTGCTTCCCAATAAATTTTATCTCATTTTTGAAATCATAACACTAAAAAATACTGGAGAATGCACCCTTGAAAAAATAGGAGAACTTACTCTCCAGTATCTACAATCATCTATCGCGTTCTAGTTAGCGAAACCGAATGCATGCTAATCCCTCGTAACTTCATCCATCCACCGCAGTTTGTATCTTCCTATCATGACCAAACACATTCTTCGCTATACAAGTACATACAACTCACTTCAGCTGTGCTGTCTTTATAAGTTTTTAATAAATTAAACGTCTAATTCAACGCTATGCTACATACACACTCACTCACTATTTTCATTCTTAGCTCCAAATATTATTTTCTGAGAATTAGTTCGAAGACCAATAACATTAATATTTTCACTCTCTTTCTTTTAACTTGTAGAGTCTGCTTGTCTGTCGAACAAACTTTAGTTGATTTTTAACCCTTTTTCCGTGATCCAATTGAACCTTGCAAGCAAACTCGTGGCGATGATAAAAATAATTTAACAAATTTTCGTTTAAAAAATTTAATTATATTATAATTTTGGATTTTTCGAAATGTTAACGGTTTTTTCAAATTGGAAACCAAACAAATGATAAGGGATCCCGACGCGTGGAGAAGGCGCGAAACCTGTTTCAATTAGTCTGACTCGAGCCATGAGCCTATCAGACGGTTTCGCCGACGCCATACCCCCCAATACCAATTATTACGTTCTCAATATTCTATAATTTTTAAGGATAATAATATACATGGAATAGATTTTCCACATGGACTTAAAGCAAAATGAATATTTTAATAGAATATCAAATTGGAAACAATACAAATGAGAAAGGGAGTATAAAATAATATAAGTAAAGGCAGCGACATCCAAAAAATTAAGAAAGTCACACAATAATCTTTCATTAATACAATAAACATCCTGAGACACATTAACATACAAATAAAGAAACAAATAAGGTAAATATAAATGAAATATATTTTAACTACAGTAAGTAATCCTTGACTGAGTTTTTAAGAAAATAATACTTAATATTTCAAGTTAGCAAAATAAACATCTAGATAATAACATTGTCAAGAAAACTTTAAAAATATATACAACGATCATGAATACAGACATCTAAACACTGGGATATCCGCACAGGCTTCATGAGCCCATTCTTTATACCATCCATATTAGATCCAGTCCTCGTTGTAGACTTCGCAACAAACAACACAGTACCTTCTTTTTAGTAGGTTTTACTTTATTTTTTTTATTTTTGATTTGTCATTTGTCTTTTTAAATTCACGATTGCCTTCTTTTTTTCTACTTTGTTCGTTTTCGTTCTCTTTTCAACGTTCTTCATATGGCGAATCAGTCAAAATTTTGCATTTTTCAGCTCAACATTTCCTTCTTTTCCTTGTTCTTCTTCAGAAGATGACAATGAACTTATCTTATTGTCATCTTCTGATTAAACAAATTTTCAATTGCTTATTTTAAATTATTTGAGTCTCAGATACCTTTTTTCTTCTCCATTATATTTAATAATCGGAAGATATTAATAATAGAATTACAAAATTATATGGCAAAAGGCAAGCACACTATTTTGCCAAAATATTTTGCCCGGTACTAGGGAACTTCAATAGGTCAAAATCAATTTGTCCGGTCCTAAGGAATCTATTTTTGTCCGAACTTAGTAAAATTTCTAATACAATAAAATTTATTAATACATCCGCTAAAAAAGTATATCAGTAGAGCGTACTTACCAGTGATTGTACCAAATTATTGATACAATTTATTCACTCTAAATAGTGGTTTATGATGTTGCTAATGTTACTCGATGCAACGGATTCCCGTGCAAAATGTCTAAACCGTCACCTGTAAGACGCATCGGGCGAGACTGACGCCTCCCACGCCATAGGGATTTGTCCGTTGAGTTTATAAGAGCGTTATTTCAAGTTTCGACGTGATTCGTTCGGTACTACCTGCTGTCCGGTTCGAAGGGGATTCTCTCTACTAAATTCAACATTTAATGCAACTATCCCTTTAAAAATCAAGTTTCATATAATTTTATATGCCATGTTTTCTATAAAATTTCGAATTTAGTACATTATAAATTAGTAATCCTCTTGATATTGCTGCCTTTGTTTTTATATCCCACATATTTCAATAGAATATATTATATTACATTCAATATAATTTCAATATTATTTTTATTTACTTCAACATCATTCTACAATTAATTGTAATTTTAATTTTAATTTTCAAAAAAATGAGTCACCGTATTTTTTATACGTACAATGATCAACGATACACAAAATCTTAAATATGGTAAGATTGTTCTCTCAAAATCGATGAAAGTAGAATTTAACAAACCATATTCTAAATTTCTAGTGCCAACCCTTATGTATGGAAGTGAAGCCTGGAATTGGCAAAAGAGGAATGAAAGTAGGCTGAATGCGGTGGAAATGCGGTCACTAAGACGATCGTGTGGAAAATCTTTGGTCGATAGAGTGAGGAATGAGCAAATTAGAAGTGAATGCAATGCTGGCTGTAGTGTGGTAGATAGAATAAAGAAAGGTGTGCTGAGATGGTTTGGTCATGTGGAACGTAGGTATGAACGAGGAAAGGATGGTTAAGAAAATATATAAGGCGAGTGTTGAAGCCAACAGGAATAGAGGCCGTCCGCGAAAGACCTGGCACGATCAGGTACTACAAGTATTTGAGGAAGGCCTTGTTAAAAGCCGCAACAACCGTAGAACGTGTATGAGTATTTGTATGAATGTGGCCGAAGCAAAAGTGGTGTGCCAGGATAGAAGAGTCAAGATATAATAATATGTAAATTAAAAATAAAATAAAAATTCACAATTGTCTACAATAACTCATAAAAACGCATTGCTTAAACGTTCTTCCTTCCTGGCGGTAAATTCCACATCCCATATTTTTTACCCATTTCCGCTTAACACCGTCTTGGTATCGATTGCAGCGAGGAGAGTAATAAATGCGGACAATGCATACAAATTACAGTTTGCAGTTGCTGCTTCCGGTTCCTCGCTTTGAATTTCGTTTTGAATTGGCTCCTAAGAATGAACCGAAAATAAAATTTATCTGCGGCAGGGGCGGTTCCAAGGCTGTAGTAAATTTGTGATAAATTTAAAAAAATATTTGTATTAATTAATGGTAAATTATAGACAGAATCAAATAAAGATTATAATTCAATACCAGGAAAATGAATGAAAAAATGTTATATTTATCTTGTAAACGCATCATACAGGCAGAACCTACATAAAATATTAATTTTATAAAATAAATGGTTCTATTAGTGCCATCTATAAAAGCAACAGGAAAGCTCTTACACAGCTCTTATTTACAAAACATTTACTAATGAGCATTATATTATATAATACAATACCATCAAGTCAATTATAATGGCGATCAAATGTGAACAAGAGCAATACTGAGTCTGTTGAACGAAACAAGATTAAAAGTTTCAAAACTGGCAAATATATTGGCCGTATCTTCAATGAACAAGACAATAATAACGTTGAGTCACGATAATTATTTTTGATTATTCATCACTCTATCATAATGTCACGAGAATCTAAAACAATATTAACAACACATACTCGAAGTCTTTCGAACGTTCTACATGAATGTGGAATTGACTTAACTTTTCCGGAACAGAGCAACGTATAATTATAAAAAAGAGGTGGCATCATGCTGGAGAGTTATTTTGTCAAGCGAAAAGTGAACATAAAGAAGAATTTAAGCCAGCTCATACATATCATAAGCCCTGGGCCACCATTGAAAGACTTTTATACATGTTTTCCATATAAAAAGTCTCTGTAATTTATTTTAATAAAAAATATATTGAATTAATTTACGCCGATAGTTTAAGTAGTAGCATTGAACATATAATATTGTCACGGGTCGTGGCCTTAAGAGACAAATGAAAACACTGGATACTATGTTACGACTTTTTAATTAGTGATTAATTATTTTATTAACTGATAAAGTCACTCAAAACGAATTAAATTAATAAACTATTTCTTAAATCACACTAATTTATATTTCATCACTAGACTATGAACACTTTATTATCGCCGGGAACACTTTATTTAACATTCGCTAGAACATTCCATCTAATTCTCTGGGCACTCCAGCCGTCATCTCGTGCTTATTTCTCACTGATCTCAATGTAAAAACAATCTCCAGCACCGCGGTATTTTTGGAACCTCCTAAATTATTAAAGTGTTTAGGAAAATGTTCCTGTCACTTCTAGGCTTTTTTCTACGTCTCCAAGATGTGGAGATAAGCCTGGATTGCTACAGGCTATTCTTGATAGCGTTGAAACATATTACACTGGATTAGGACAGTGCGAAATTTTTTCTGCTTACTGTTTCAATAAGTATAATTTATAATACTTACACTCTTCCATCACAGTCACATGTCGAGGTAGAACACCCTCTTCTTTATCTTTTTGTATTAGTTTCGCAATTCTGGTCCACCATGTCCAGCGGGAAATGTCCTCTTCTTTTTTTATTTCTGAGAAAGACAGCGTTTCATGGGCCACGTGTTCATCGTCTCTTCTAATCACATGTCCGAAGCACCTCAGGCGACTTTCTGAACAACGTCTATTCTGAACAACGTCTATTCGGAACAATGTCCGAACCATCTCAGGCGACTTTCTGAACAACGTCCATTCTGAACAACATCTATTCGGAACAATGTCCGAACCACCTCAGGCGACTTTCTGAACAACGTCTATTCTGAACAACATCTATTCGGAACAATGTCCGAGCCACCTCAGGCGACTTTCTGAACAACGTCTATTCTGAACAACGTCTATTCTTAACAACGTCTATTCTGAACAACGTCTATTCGGAACAATGTCCGAACCACCTCAGGCGACTTTCTTAACAACGACTTTCTGAACAACGTCTACTCTCAATTCTCTATTGCGATAACAAAAACAAGTAATTTTCTATTGTATTTTCTTTAATTATTTTATTTTATATTGACGCTATGAAAACGGTGATTATTTCTAGGACATAGATATAAGCAAACACACTAAAAAGAAAATTGCTTAATATTGCACTTTAGAAAATATAGAGGAATCGTTACCAGCTGCAAAATCTCCATACATGTGTGATGTCATGGGAAGGACCATATGCGTCTCTAGCATAGTATTTTTAAATATATGAAAGAATACAGATTTAAAACATGCTATAATAATAATAATAGTTGGATAATTTATATATCGCCGTCAAAAAAATTGATAATATGTGGATGTTCTTACGGAGGAATTGGTGAACATTGTATTGTGATTCGAAAATTCAGAAAAGTTATTATGAAATCCTACACGTAAGTAATAGGGGCCTTAGATTAGATTAATTA
This sequence comes from Agrypnia vestita, assembly GCA_016648135.1. Taxonomy (NCBI): domain Eukaryota; kingdom Metazoa; phylum Arthropoda; class Insecta; order Trichoptera; family Phryganeidae; genus Agrypnia; species Agrypnia vestita. The sequence goes on from JADDOH010004202.1 coordinate 207,844, forward strand.
GAAATACTAGAAATAAAAAAATGCCTGAACACTAAAGCCAATATAATTAATAACCAGTTAAATTTTATGAATATCCCGTTACTTGATATATTCCCCGTTTCGGCGTCCACAATTACCCCCACCATAGCTGTAGCCATACCCCCGTTTAAAAATTAATTTGTTTGCTAGAATAGATAGTGAATAGTAAGTTTGAAACCGTCCTGATGAAGATACGGTGGTATCGAAATCGGTAGACGTAGAGTTGCTAGTTAAGTGGTTAATACAAAGTTGTTTAATCAAAATTAATAATTATGTCCAACCACAAAGTTAACGCTATTAACATCGAAAATATTATAAACGCATGCTATGCGGCGTCATGATAAGCGAGAACCTCATACAGGTCATAAGCCCAGGGCCACCCTATAAAACATTTTTTATATTTTTTTTTGGAATCTCAACAGTATAATTTATTATAATAACACAATGTATTGAATATTGGTAGACCAATTATTGAGATCCATGGCATAACATCAAATATTAAAGTCAAATCAAAACAGAAAAGAACAAACAGTACAACCGAATTGAGAGAGTAATTAATAAAACATAGTAATCAAAGTGGTACAAGAAAAAAATTAAAGGTTATAGAAAAGATATACCAACCACGTATAAGTTATTTATTCGTATACGTTTCCCATATAAATAGATTCGTCACTGTGAGACTTCTATAATTTATTTTAATTGAAAATAATTTGAATTAACTAACAAGTTTTTTCGAAAAAAATTAATTCATATGTATTATTTATATATTCTTTCTTTTTCAAAAAATTAAAGCGTGTAGGTATAAAATTCTCAATATTATTCAATGCTTCGTGCTACAATTTCGTGATGATGCAAAATTCATTACGTCATTAAATTAGAGTGCGGCAATTTCCTAGTCGATTTTTTTTAAACTGGGTTAAACAAGTACGTAATAAAATTCGATTATCTCTACTCCATTATTTTATATTGTAATGAAGTTATCACAATTCGTGTCACATAAACTTAATGCAAATTGGGGTTTCTTGAATGACAGGCAATAATTATCGAGAGACTGATAGTCACCATAACCAAATTACGTAATTAATATTGCGCACCTGAATAAAGCGCGTCTGTTGATGAAAATATAGATTTTTCTTCCGTTTCTGACTCTTGTGGCTATCGATCTCCTGTAATTTTGCAGTCATCTTGGTAATGATTACCGATACCACCCATTTCTCTTGGTTCTCATGCTACAAATAGCAATCTTCAACGTTCTGTTAGATTCCTTCTGCAATCCATCAGATCACCATTTTTTTCAAGTTTTCCTTAACCCAATTATAAAAATTTCGTTGTTTGTCCGTCCGTCTGTCTGTCCCCGTAACTTTGTTAACCTCCGTAACATCTTTATAGTAAAAAAATATTTTTTCATCTTTATGGTATTTTTTTTAATAGAAAAAATATATAAATTAAAGATTTTTAAATTTTTTATACCAATTATCTATTTTTCTTTTTTTTTAAATATAAATAATTAAATACTTATTCCTTAGGAACCGACGTGTAAAAGGACCGTAAATTTTGACGGGTTACAGCTAGTATCATTACTAGTAACATTGCTTAATTTTCAAAAATATTTTCTTGAGGTTTGGGAGCCCCTTTACAGAGAGGCTTGGCGTTCAAAACTATTGAAAAAGATTTCGAAGATAGATTTCGATGCACTTTCATTATTGTACTGTCGTACGTATTGTATAAAAATTCTAACTTTATTCAAATGAAACTGGATGCTTTTTCTATGAAAATATGTCTTACTTGGTGATCTTCCGAAATACAACTCAATCATCAAACCAACAAGCTTCTCAAGCTACGTTTCATTATTTTTATTTGTATTTATTTTTTTATTGTAGTATTATGTAAAGTGCAAGAATTGTATATACACCTAACATAAAACACGTTTTAAAATTATAATTAAAGTAGTAATGAAAGTAAAACATATTAGAAAAAATTAGCAATCATAAAAACACTTAAAGTATAAAATAATAATAGTAGGTATAATAAATAGTAAAAAAGTAAACAACAATAATTGAAACCTTTAACATAATACAATAAAATAGAGAATAGTAGGTACCTACCTAATTAAAAAGTAATGTTAAAACGGAATGATTTAAAGGAAAAAACATATTATTTTCAATCACATAGCTGGTGCCATGAAAATAGGACTAAATTTGGCTGTCTCCACAGAGTATAATATTGTTCAGAGATGAACTTAACCCCTTATTCAATTGAGGAGATTGAGTTACAGTGATACAATGATTTCCCTCGCGTATATTTATAATACATTTATACGAAAGTTAAAGTATTTATTCTTTAATAATTAAATCCCCTAGTAAATTATACTTTTTTTTTAAAAATAATCGTTGTTTTCAATTTCTTTTAAATTTTCGTTCCAAACCCAGTCTCTTCAATTGAAAACATTTTCTTGTAATAAAGCGCAACTGATTTGTTAAAACTAAATATTTTTAAGGGTATTTACTTTTCATAACTGCTTTAATATACTTGTCAAGCGCATATTATTATAGTCTATATATTTTGGTGGTCTGGTTTGGTAATTTTTTTAACATAGATATTATACTTTTTAAGAGCATTTAACTTTTCCATGATTATTTCAAATAAATTAGTATTTTTTTTGGAATCAACCGTAGTGCCAGAATGTGAACCAAAAAGTTAACGTTTGTCTATATATTTTTGTGGTCCATGGTTGTCTCTTAGAACGGGTAGATCAATAGGCGAGTATCTTAACCACCATACAACAAGCTTCTTTTTTTAATGAGAAATTTTTAAAAATGCCGGTCTACTACGAGTGTACTTAACGCCGCTGTACAAATTCAAATCATTAAAATTCTTCGGTCCAGGCATGTTTCGCAAAGCACTTACGAATAAAACGTTTCAATGTCCCGCAAGGTCGTAAAGGTTCTCTGCACTGCCCCTGGCTCCCGGGTGCATCGTCCACTTGCATTCTTTATGTTTTCAATTACAATGCGATGCACCTATGCACATACTTGGTATTTATGCAGTAATGCATCTGCATTGGCCGCGTGCGTTTAGCAGATTTTTACGCGATTTAACTGCATATCTGTTCACATCCCCAATAAACGTAAAAAGAATACTGGTTACTGTAATTCGAAACTTTTTTATTATATTTTTGATGCTTATTGTGGTTGGTCGGGCAAAATTATTTATTTGAGAAAACTGAGATTTGTTTAAACCACAACTTCTGATTGTTTTTAAACGTCTACCAGTTTCGATACCGCACTGTATCTTCGTCCGGTAGGAGTCAAGTGTGTAGGGGTGTGGTCTAATTTGTGGTGAGGGAAAGGGAAAGTTGATTTCTAACATATTTAAATTATATAACCCAAGGCCTTTTTTATTTATGTGAAACATTTCGATGTTTACTTTTTTAAAAGTGTGGCTTGTCTCCAGCAGGTGTTTTAAGAATTCTGAGAAATTATTATTATTAAGACATCTTAGGTTTTATTTAATTATTATATTAAAACAATGCACAATTTCATCCAATACAATGATGACAAAAATAATGAAGAAACATTCCGATTATCTATGATTAAAATTGGTGATTTTTTTCAAAACCAAACACTTCTGCATGCACTGTCCATTAATACCGAGGGATCCGGGTTCAATTCTCAATGAGGTCATATAATTTCTTTGTGATTTTCTTGAGCCTGGGTTGTATTGATTGTTAGATATATGTTATACGAGAATGTGTTATTCATTAAATTTGATTGGTTTTTAAATTAAATTAAGTTTTATGTTAAGAGGGTGTCGTGCGTTTCAATCGGTAGGTATTAAGGTATTTGGAGTGATTTTCAATTTTATTTTTGTATGTATGTGTCGTTACGCACACATCAACTTCAGTTAACCTGGTCGCCTGTTTGCAAAGAGTCCCAAGTATTTGAAATATGCGGGTTTTGTATAGAGTACAATAATAATTTGTGTGACTACTAATATATTTATTACTCCGTTAGTCTCAGACATTCAAAGGACTGGTTAAGTTAGACTTATCACTTTTAATATGACACCAAATTTAAAATTTCGAAAAAAAAGATTTCCTATACGAAATCAATTAGCTGATAGGTGCAATTAGTAAGGAGGATTTTTCTGACATATTACTAAATAAATCCATTGTAAAATTTGTTTAGTTAGATCGTGTAAACCACCCAACCATGTCCGGGAATTAAGACCTACTTTATTAATTAGTTCACATTATGCATCAGGCTTGTTGCATTATTCACCGATCAGGAAATGAATTTCGATATGTCCGAAAATATTAAACCTCTGACCTTTTCATTATTGTTACTAGGTTTTTCAGTGTTGTTTCTTCATTTTTAATAAGTTTTTTGCAATAGTGGGGTTTGCATGACTTATAGTTACCAAAAACGTAGTTTTGAGCACACAAAACATCCTGCTTCAGTTCTAGAAGTTTGCTCAAAAGTTTTGCTAGCTTGAGCAAAATCCACAATTCTATTTCTATTGATTATGATTTCCTCTTCATCTTAATTTTTTTTTATTGTAAATTTTTTCAACGATTCCTGAACTCAAATAAATGTGAAAGTAAGTAGTTATTCCAAAAATGCTTAAAAACAAAAATCATTTCTCATGATTCGTGATTCAAAATATTAATTCTTTTGCCTTCCCATTTTCACTAAAATAAAAGTTAGTTTATGAATTTAATTTGTCTCGAACATTATAAAGGTAAACAAACAAAAGTTAGCAATAATATTTAAAACTCAGTTGTCTACAAAAAAATACTATTACTTCGTTTTCGATGTGCGCAGTGTAACATACGAATTCGAACGTGGAACGCATAGTCGGAAAACGGGCATAACCTCGCTCGCTGACGACTCAAAGCCGATTGAAATTCTTTTTTATCTTAAGCATTTATGTTTCTAATCTGTGTCCAAAAATGTATTAATGATTTTACTTGCTTTTTAAAAAAAGTATATATTTTAATTATCAGGCAATACTTTAAAAATGTAAGCTGGACGAATTGCAGTTTATACAAGTGGGGTTTTTAGAAAATGATATTTGAGAAAAAAAATTACAGTTAATTTTCAAAAATCAACTGAACGCCGGCAGACTTTTTTTTAGGTTTTTCTCATCTTTACAGAGTGTTAATAAATAAACTTTTAATAATTTTTAATTTTGGCCACGGACTAATTGTAAACGCGTTGTCTGTGATATCAAATGTATATATTGAATGCTTATTATATAAATATTCTCCATTATATCAACTTAACCGTGACTGACGTTTCTGCTTGTTTTACTCGACGCGGTCGTAAGGGATAGTTAGTTTCTGATTAATTAACCTAATTTTCATTGTTTATATTTTAAATTTTAAATGTGTGATCTGTCTCTAAATGATGGTTAAAAAATTCCGGAAAGTTATTATTTTTTTATCAAAACTTTCAAAACTAAGTGCGTCACTTTTCAATAATGTACTCGTATAAATGTGTAACACACCTTTATACCTAAATTAACTTTAGACAAGCATTATTTTTAAATACCTACACAGCATTGAAATAAAATTATTCTGTAAACAGTATTTTCAAGGTGAAACTCTGTTTCGAATTTCCAAGAATGTAAGTATTCCATATATTTTGTACATTATGTAAATGCATACAATTTTCAAGTTACATAGGTTTGAGTTAATGAAAACTCAGTAAGCTCATTGACGATCCTAAGGATGTAGTATATTACACATGTAAGAAATAAGCATACGTGAAGTGGTGTTATTGATGATTCTCTGAAAATGGACTCTCTCAAGACACGAAATAAAAAGGGAAGAGCGAGAGTCTTGCGCTAAGAACGACAACGAAAAAAGACGAACAAACTTCAAGCGGCATTAGGAAGGCTAGAGTGAAAAATTTAAAGACTGTAGAAACTTGGAGGAAGTAAAACGCTACGTTCATACATATTGAAAAAATACTTTACTCTTTGTTAAATATAATACAGTATGCTTCTTTTTGTACGCAGTTTTTATACAATAAAACAACATTATACACAGCTCTGAGATTTTGTTGAGACAAAGCTCCACACCGTTTTCGCATGTTTATATTTTAATCCGTGCACACGTTGTAAGAACTTGAAACACAAATATTTATTCCAATTTATTTGTGTCCAAGGGATTCAAATTCCATTTATATTTCACGGCTGAAATATAAATGGAAAAATACCACATTTGATGTACAACGAGTGAAGAGTGAGTGAATAAAAAATAGTTGAGTAGAAAATTTTTAAAAAAAATGCGTGTTAATAATGGATGTACGCTTGAACATCACGTCACTCTCTAGGACCTATTTTGACAATATTATTAGGACAAAGTAACGTACACAATATACACCATACTCGAAAATGCCACTCTCATACATACAATTCCTGTCTAATTGAATTGAACTATTATTGAATAAAAAAATTGCATAATTTTGTATTGTATTTTTTACTGAATATGATTGAAAATTAGATATATTATCATTTCGAAGTTTAAAAAGACAAAGTTACTGAAAAATTCTCGGAAAAAAAAATTATCCGATATTTTGACCAAAAATGATTATAATTCCAACACTATCGCCGTCAGTTGGTGGTTAATGACCCAAGATTTTCCCGTAATCCAATGACTTATCCTTTAGTGCTAATGATACAGTAAAAAGTGCTGAATTCTTTACACCCTGCGGGGGGAGATAATTATTTTATTGCGCACGTATGTAAGTGGAGGTTTTTGTCGAGCGTCATTAGCGGACATTAACGATCCCAAGAGCGGCGCATGAATTTGGGAACAGCAATTAACATTCTAGCATAACTTCAGCACAACCTATCTCGGGTAGAGTGGACTCGGCTGACGTAACAACAAAGCCTTTATACCCTTAGCGTCGAGTTGTCCTGCCCATTGGACGCCGGCGCCACTTGTGTGGCGTCTTTCTCAGCTTGCGATCAAAGTTTTGATCTGTTTGCAAACTCCCGAAACTTCACTTTTAACATGTTTGCCGTAGTGTGAATTACAATTAATTGTACTTTAAATACTTTGAATTCTTCAGGCATTATTTCGAGCTTAAACTGAAAACAATACTTTAATTTAACATTCTATTAAATTTAACAAACAACCTTCCAGTTGCGAGACAGTTATTGTAAAAAATATAATATTCGTATAAATTTATTAATTTTGTATTTATCTTCATGCAATTGTTGTCCGTAGATCTTGTTCACACAATATTATTTTTTAATTAAATGGGCAGAACTCTAAAGTATTATTTACCAAAATGGGATACACTTGCTAATCAATGTCAAATTTAAAAAAATAAATTCACAGGTACTAAAATAACACTTGCATGATAATATTGTGTGAACAAAATTAAATTGAATATGGAATCCCGCAAAGAAAGAAGTACACTGGGTCCACTGCTTTTTTTGATACACATAAATGACTTATCTGAGTTGAAAATTAAGCAAAGAATCACAACTTGACGCAGTTCAATGGAACAAGTTAATAATCTTGCAGTAAAAATATATATTATCAGCAGCTAAATAAAACTACACGACCCAAAAAAATGCAGAAAAAGAACTAAATTTATATCTACTGTTCTAGGCCAACCAAAATTTTTTAATAATATTTAATTACATTTAAATGGCTGCAAAAACATAAATAGTTAAAATTGTCCGTGTACAGCAATATTTAAGTCACTAAATATTAAAGATTATTTATTAATAGGCACGTGATTTGGGATAAACATTTAGATGGATTGGCTAAAATAAGTGTAAATTTTTAAATTACTTAAACAGAAGACAAACGCTGTTAAACACTAAGCCATGGTATTTAAAGTAAGAAGAGTGCATCGAGTGTACACATATAATGTCAAATAAATATTATTTAGTTGACTACACTTAAAAGTTGTATACCACCGTGATTTTACGTATCCTTCTGAGCCACTTTTAAGAGAATTTCAGATTTTGGATGCATTTGCGAAATGCAAACAAGACAATTATAAGTGCTGAACATAATATCTTTTTTTTGTAGATAAATAAATGCTCCGTATGCGAGGACAAAAAGATCTCAATTCACAGGAGTAAATAAAATAAAAATCTTTCTAAGAGAATCGTTCTAAACTAGCTTGGATCAAAGATTATTCCTTTTTCAAACTTCCAGAATATATTATAATCCATTTGAAAATTACCTCAAAACCTTAAATTATATTTAAGCTTTTACAGATATTAAATAGGCTATTACAATTTGAGAGATCAGATACCGAAAATAAACTTTGTAACTGCATTGTGTGAATGGGTGATAAATAAATTCCGTTAGTCTAAGACTACTACGAGAATCTAGACGATTTTGCCACCAATTTTACTATGCTCAAAAATATTTTAAATGTGTATGTTAGTTGTTGATAAGGTTAGACAACAAAAGTAATTTGATTGCAGTAAATTAAAATTTTGATATGTTAAGTGTATCGAATGGTCATACACATATTGTTATAAATACCTACATAATATTCTATATATACCTACATTTTGATTGTAACTTGTAACTTGGTTATGTTGAAATTGTGTTTATGTATAATATAAACAACAAAATGTATGTCATTCATACTTTTATTTTGTAATGCTTTTTTTATAATGCTTAAGTTTGAAATTGTGTATTTTTATGATTAAACATTTTAAACAAAAATGTGTTATGTAATTAATGCTTATTAAACTTGTGCTATTGATATGAACTTTCTTTCTATTTTATATTATTTTTATTTATATTATGCTAATGCTATGTACTTGCCTTCTTCTTTATATTATTACTTTATTTTTATTTGTTTTTCTTAGGCATTCACTATGTCCCAATTCCTAAACACATAGGTTAACATGTGTAATATTTTATGTATTTTTTATACATTTATAAATACAAATTCGTTACAGATTTTTGACACTTCGCGTCCGTGGCATTTAAGTACTTTTTCAAAGCTTTATTTTCTTATATTGTAAAATTGACATATGTTACTTTATTCTATTTTTCGTAAAAGCCCTTAAGGGTAAAGATAAATAATAATAATAATTGTAGGTGTGCGTCTATTTGGTTAAATACTCTGATTTCGGTTGAGAGTTTAATCAAATGAATAAAGAAGAGAATGACTCTACGAATTACGGAAATTATGTTGCGTGCTCAGAATATTACGCCGACACACCACTACCGATTTAGTTACCTGCAAAACGTAGAGAATATTTGAGCAAAAGGTTGGGACAGATAATTGATTGAAAGAAAGGTATTTACTTACATTTTATTTTAGAGAATACAAAAGGGCTTCTTATATTTAAACTTATGGAGACATTTAACTAATTAAGAAATATAAAGATACAGTGAAACTGAGGTTTCGGAACGATGTCAGTGGAGGCTGGTCTTCAGACTGGTCGGGGCAAAGGACTTGACTGTTTCTTCCAAACATGGCGGAAACTGAAAGTTTATTTATTATATGAGCACATAAATACGCTTTCATACAGGTATGCGTGAATTTGTTTGTTGTATATGTATTTGTAAAGTAATAGTATATGTATGTAGATTTTGAGTAACGAGAGAACGTAGTAATGCATCTCGGGCGCCCGGGCTCTCATTAACGGATAGTCATTACCAGTGCCTTTGTTATAATTCCAGCGAGATACGGACAGGTAGACATTAAAATTTATGATAGTTGTTTTTTTTATATTTATATTATACATCCGATGTAATAATATAAGTTTTTTTTCAAAATGAATAAAAACAAAGTACGTAATGAAGGTTTGTGTAATTTACTCGATGTGTGTATCTGACATGCAATCAGCAGCATATCAACTGCCTCATAACAATTGACAGGTGTGGTTTGCGCTGTTTGTGGTATGATTCAATAAATGGTACCAATTACTCATACTCAATTGGCTCCATCATGATATAGTTTAAATGTGGTTTTAATTTGTGCATCGCAGCCAATTCACGAATAAATTCACTTAAAAAATATAGAAGTATCATTACCAGTTGCGAAAATATATGCATAGTATATAGTTCATGAGAAAAGAAGAGAAAAGAAAAGAACAGATGTCTTTAGCATAGTCCATTCAAATAAAAAGAAAGATTCTCAGATTTGAACACATACAGATCTTTAAAAAAATTGATTATATGTATATTCTTTCGATGGAATTGGTGAACGTTGCATTGTGAAAGAGTGATCACGGCAGCTCATACAGGTTGTAAGCCCTGGACCATGATATAAAAAGACTTCCACACACGTTTCTCATGTTCAAAGCTTCATCTCTGTGAGACTTTTATTATTTATCTTAATTATTTTTTCATCTTTTTTCTTAGAACATAGCTACATATAAAAATTATCGAGGAAATTGAGAATATTTGGCTTCTAATGATTGTCGTAGATTTGCTTATGATATTCACTTTGGAGGAATAAAAATAAAAATTTCGTGGTAGTTTAAATGATCTAAATAAAGATAAGTCAATGGTCTACAAATAAATACAATAAGATAAAATAAATTTATATATATATACATACTTACATAAAACTAAAAGTCCAACGCTAGTCTTGCCTATGGCGGCGAAACTTGCGTTTACAATAGGTTACAATACAATACAAATCCAAATGTTTAAGATAACCTAACCAACCTCTAAAAGGGCTTCTCGGAGTTTCTTTTCAAGATAAAATAATAAACTAAGACGTTCTCTGAAAGACCAAAGTAGAATTAGTATATCGTTAAATGGTAACAATGTTGGTATTGCTATGAGCTGGTCACCCAAATAACAACAATCATTCGTGTAAATCGTGCTATGGGAAAGAATATACTGTACCTATACCACGGAACGTGTCATTTTGAAGCCTTACATAACCAATATCTTTCAAGGAAATTCAAAATGTAACAGGTTAAGATAAATGATGAAGGATAAAAATAATTGACATATTTTTAGAATGATTCAAGAGAGAAATCAATATAAAAAAATGTTTAAAAATTATAAATGAAAAAAACCACTCGAATTTATTATATTTAAAAATATCTATACAAAAAGCAATATTTTTTTTAAAACCGTTAGTTAAAAATGTATATTAATAATTTTTATGGAATTAAATTAAATAGTTATCTATATGTATAAAAATTCAGCCTGCGTACGCTTGTGTTCGTAAAAATCGAAAAGTAGTCGGTCGATTGACTTGAAATTTTGACACAACGTTGCATTTGAATACATGCGTGTTTTTATAGTAAAATGAAATTTTAACAACATTGCATTCGAATACGCGCGTGTTTTCATCAAATACCTTGGTCATCCAAACATCCGAAAAAATATTTTTTTTTACTTCTGCCTTTGGTTTAAATTTGTATTGATTTTTTATTTATTTATCAACACCCTACAAGGCTTTTACAAACAATAAGCGTTGTTCTGGCGTAACATGGCAAACCAAACTGAGCAGGAATCAGCTGTAGCTGTCAAATTAGTAGTTGCTGAAAAAAAGTATTGCAAATTCAAAAAAAAACTCATTATTTGAAAAGGTATTCACAATTTGAGTCACTTAAAAAAGAATGTCGGTATATAATATTTCAATACTATACATTATCTACATCGATATTTTTAAATAATCTGTATATCTTGCCACTTTTTCGCTATTTTTATACTGGATATTGACTTTGCTAGCTTTAAGCTTTGAGCTATCATTGCGCGCTATATGTCATATTTTTCTTTGAAAAAACTATATTACTTCATAATGATAATACCTCTTTTTATTATACCTAATTGTTTCTAAGAAGTAATAAAGTCACCCTCACCCTTATTTACCCCACTGATCCCTAACCAGACTGAATTTAATTTAGTTATAATTTACACCTGTAGATGGGAATGACCCAAAACTGGTAGTGATAAATAACTCAAATATTGTGTGTATAGTGTACAAAATTTATCAAACAAAAATTATATTTCTATTAAATGAACTCAAATTTCTAAATCTTAGCTGAAATAATCAAAATATGATTAATAGCTGTGGTCAGCATAAAAAGATAATTGTGTTCACTTTACTCACATATTTTTAAGGTATTCTTCTATGAGCGCGTTACAAGGGAACTTTTTGGGTGTAACAAAATACGCGGAGTGGGATTTAATTCAACACGTGTGCTAATTAGTTTTAGTCAAAATAATCATGTTGCACCACAAAGTAACTGCCATATCAATCAATAATTCTGAATATGTTTGGGCGGACAGCGTATAACATCCGCTGTATTGAATTTAATATTCAATTAATACCTCTAAAATTTCAATTACGTTTCCTCTCTCTGAATGCATATATGAGTAAACCAAATATGTCCACAAAATGACCACAAACCTGCGATAGAGTATGCTCTGCACCTTCAAAGAGAGTCGAAATCATCCGGTCACAAGGATCTTCGTGTTGCCTTTTTTTATGTAGATATCTTGACAAGTCTTTGATCGTTCTTCCACGTCACAAAAACGCGTCACAAAAACACGCAAAAGACTGGTGAAATCCCGTAAAAAAATATGATTACAACATTTACTAATCAATTATAACATCCGTTCATCCGATGCGAAAAAATGTACATTCCAGCATACGGAAACGAGAGCTATCGTTGTTTTCTTCTTTTCTTAATTCGGAGTCAAAATTCAAATATGCTTTTTCACGCTGCCACGGGCACAGTATCATTTGTACTCCGAGTGTGCAGGCTGACTAAAGCCATCTAACGTCGAGTTTAGCCTCACATAAGCAGCGTCATTTTTGACATAATATATAAAATCAAATATGCCTCAAGGAAAGGTTCAAGGTTTTAAATAGTTATTAAATTAATAATCATTTTGAGAGGTGTATACATTTGTCCATTATGTCGCCTTACCAAATACCTTCCTCCAACATCAAATTTTTTTTTTATCCAAGCGAGATTTTTTCAGCCGTTCATGGAGAACTTTCGTTGATGAAAATTCTATTAAATGTTCCAACTCAAGTTATACAACATAGCTCGTCGTTTATTATGTATGCCAAAGTAGTATATCTTGTAACGTAAGTACAAGAACGCAATTTTTCAGCTGCAGAACATTTTCCTGCAAGAAGTATTAATGTCCCTTACTGTTATCCCTAATTCTAGTTCTCAAAATAAATATTCGATTTATATAAATAGCACGAGGAAAATATGCCCTTTTTGTCCATTTTATCACCCGATGTAATTCGAACAATGCACCATTCAGCCCGTGCGTGTGCGCTCGCGCGGCGATCCAGTTGTATGTGAAACATGTGAAATGGATTCTAAATGGGAACAGTGATGAAGGTTTAATTAATTGCTGTGAGGGAGTCAAGCTGCGCAAATTTCCTGAAGCGGGGAATAAGCAACATTTAGCACAAAGTGTGTTATGTGTTCCTTTTGAGTTTCATAGGGTCTGTGTGTCGTGCACTTGAAGATGACTAAGAGTTTTGTATTACGTATACATAGATTTTATATTTATTTATATTTTTAGTACGGAAGCTTTTTTTCTAAGAACGTATCAAATGCAATAATGATATTTTTCCCTAAGCATGCGAATATATACTATATAAAAAATATTTTTTATTTACTACTGTAAACGATACAAAACCTTTTACAATAACAAAAAATATAAAATTTAGTTATTTATTTATTTATATATTATCACAATTACACATTTTTACATTTATCTTATAATATCCCACTAGGTACAAAATATTCTGGGGTAGTTTGAAATAACAATTTAATAATTTTCTTATTCTTGGTTGAATCAAATTATATAATATGAGAAAAAAAAAATAAAAGATAGGATCAAATTATATAATACTAACTGTAACCCATCAAAAATTATATTTCGTTTCCTAAAGGATAAATTTTTATAGAAATTTTTTGGAAGAGAGGGTATGATTAAGGAGGAGGGGTGAATTTAGTCTATATTAAAAAAAATAACATTAAAAAATGTTGGAAGAAAATGTATCGTGGGGAGGCTAAAGGAGGAGAGATATAAATAATGAAGAATAATGAAATAAATGAAGAATTTTTTTTTAATTAAAAATAAATAAAATAATAATTCATAATAAGAAAAATTATGGACGTTACAGAAACTTATGGACAGACAGACAGACAAACAACGGAATTATTTTTATTGGGTTTCAATGAGATTCAAAGAATTCCAAAGAGAAAAATATATAAAATGGTGGATCACATCCTCAGCATACTCTCTCTCTCTCATTTTTTTAGCCAATTTATTATGTAAACAGTAAAAAGATAAAAAAACAATATTTAAATAATAACAGAAACAGAGTTATAATGTTCAATAAAAATTTCTGTCGTTTTATATTTCGCATTGGAAATATTATCGATACAATGAAATAGTGTTGACAATTTTGTGTTTCTTGTGGGTGTATGTTTAATATTCAAGTTTAATATTAAATATACGGTTCATTAAATAAATTCAATTTAAGAGCAAATATTAATCATTTGAACATATCCACTAGTTCAGTCCAACCAGTCATGCCAGAAATTAATGTGTATCATATTGAATGCCATCCGTTGCAAATTTTGCGTACTAATTATTTATGACCCAGCTCAAAACATACACCAGGCCATTTCGCGTCCTCTTTGTGATTTTTTTAATTAAATTTATTTTTTAAAACATATTGTTATACACGATTATATTGCCTCATTGCACTATGCCGAGATTAGAAAATTTCTCATTGTATATTTAGATGCTATAATTCTTTATGCAGACTTAATGATTTAAAAAATAAAATTAAGTGACTCAAAAAACTTAAAATTAAAAATAGTACAATTGTCAGTATAATTTTCTCTAGGAGTCTGAGAATTTATTATTTTTATTAACTTTAATAAATAATAATTAATTAAAATAAAAATTGCACATTTGAGTATTACATGTTTATGCGGTTATTTGGAAAACATTAATAACCGCGCAGGTTATTTAGGAAACTTATATAATCTCGCAGGACTATATTCCTGCCTTGATTATGAGTAAAGATGTTCAAGCAACCATGACCTAATTATCAATAGTTATGGAGATTTGCGACACAAAGTATGTATTTTTTTTTAAACATTGAAATATCATTACAATAACTTAAATCGAATGTGAAAAATTCATTATCTTTAATACAAGTCAAATAAAATAATAAAAACCATTGAATTCCAATTTTTCTGATTTCTGTTTTCTGGAATTTCTTAAGGGTTTTTATCATTTAATTTAACTTGTATTGTAAGAAATGAATTTTTCGTCATTGATATAAGTTACTGTATTGATTATTTAACGGTTTGTAAAAGATAAGTCAGTAATAATAATACAATAAAAAAATAAGTCAAATAGTAAAAAATAAAAGAAAAAAATTCAAATTTTGATATTACATAACTCCAAAGGTTAAACATTTCCAACTTATAATCAAGGCAGGAATATAGTCCTGCGAGGTTATTCATGTTTTCCAAATAACCCTGTAAAATGATAGGTATGCACACATCGCATCCAAATAATAAAATTCAATAATTGAATCAAGTAGCGTCATTAAAGGCCACTTATATTGGCGCAGAAAAGCAAGTTGCGGTTACAAAATAAATTCTTGCAGAAGTGGAATGGAGGAGGTTAAAGAACTTAGAACTTCAGAAATGGTTTGATGTCTCAGATAACTTCGAGGAAGCTGCACTGGGTGAGGGGAAAGGAGTCCTGTAACACGCACAAAGCCCGTTTACACAAACCGACAGGATCAAGACAGTGAGAGATGGGCAGTGACAGATATCTTCAAGATGAACCTACAGGCAGATGTCCTAAAGACTGGACCACGACGGGATGGATGGCTCTGTAGTGATGGCGGTCATGGACTCTTGAGACCACGGAGGAATATTATCGAGTAAAGATAAGGTAAGCTGGTCTGAAATTCCAACCCCGTCCCAGGAGACTAGAAATGTAGTACTTTTTTCAAGGTCATCTTACTCAAATACATAATATACAGGGTGTGTGTAACACAGCAAGTCCGCGATATTTTACAGGTGGATTTTTTAACTTTTTTTTTTTGTTAAAATTGATTTTTTAACAAAAGCAACATTTATATCGATAACGAAAATTTCATTCGTTTCAATAAAAGTTAAATAAAATAATGAAAACCCTTCAAAAATTCCAATTGAAGTCGGAATGTTTTATCATTTTATTTGACTTCTTTTAAAGGGGATAAATTTTTAATATTAGATATAAGTTAGATATTTAAAAAATAATTCCTTTACTATTGATATAAGGTCATGGTTGCTTGAACATTTTCGACATATAATAAAGACAGGAATCCACCTACAAAGTATTGTGGACTAGCTCTGTTATACCCTGTAAGCCTCGTATATGGTAGCAAAAACTTCGGGGTACTTCCCGTCAAAGTTTGCATTTTTTTTCAATATTGACTTGATCGAGCGACACGTTTTATGAAAAAATTCGAAGTAGATATAATGCTGGCTGTAGTGTGGTAGACAGAATAATTAATAGAGTGCTGAGATAGTTTGGCAATGTAGAGCGTATGAGAGAGGAAAAGATGGTTAAGAAAATATATGGGGCGAGTGTTCAAGGCAACAAAAATATAGGGCGTCCGCGAAAGAATTGGCATAATGGTGGATGACCATGTTAAAAGCCTCAACAACCGTAGAACTTGCATGAGAAGATGTATGAATGTAGCTGAAGTAAAAGTTGTGTGTCAAGAAAGAAGAATATGGCGTTCTTTCTTCTCTGCATACCCCTGCAGGGAAACAGTGTGATGGTTTTTTCAAAAATTCATAAAAAACATCTGTTCTAGAAACATGGATTTTAGTAATTAAGCTACATATATTTTGTCTATCTTATATGTTAGAAAATAATACACACACGAGTCTCAAAAACTTCGGAGAGTTTCCTTCATTCAGTTTTGAATAGAAAATACTCTTTGCGCTTAGAGTGAAATGTCAACAGTTAAGGAGATGAGCAATATTATTAGAGGAGATCAGGTACGAAAGTAACAAATTATAATTTTTTGATTTTGGAAATTTTATTTGAAATCCTAGTGAAATAAACATTCAACCTGTGTTATTTGATATTCTATTGATATTTTATGACTTATTGCTTAAAAATTACAACCTGGAATAAAACGGAAAATGTTAATTTCGTCATCGATACCAGCGACCAGCGACAGTTATTACAATGGATTATAGGTACGTTATCGGTATTTATGAAAATAAACTAGCCGTAACCCGTGAAAAACCGGGGAACATTAAACCGTTATATATTTTTGACGGTTCGCGGAGAGGCAGCTGTAGCAACACGCGTTTAGCGGCCGGTTTACTTTTGCTGTCTCGGAATCCAAGCCCCATCTCCGGCCGTTTAATCTGTATTTTTTTAACGTGAATTCAAATCGGACAGACAGACAATGAAATTATTGCATTTGATATAACACTCATTAAAATACAATTTTTATTCATTCACTTGAAATTATGTGAGAATACATTGTTTACTTATCGAGTTATTTTTAAAAGAATAACCCAATAGTGAAATAAACTTACTTTACACCTTTTTTCAGCCTACCACGACACCCTGTAGTTCTTATTACGTGATAATACCACTGTTGTTGAGGCTAGAGTGCGACAGATACTTTGGCAGGTTCACCGTTGTCTTCAGGTGATAATGAGCACATTTAGATTTTTGTTTATTGAGGCGTTTATTACAACCGTCCCTTGTTACTTTCATACCTGATCTCCCCTGCGAAAGAATTATTTTCCTTCGTGGTTATATTGAAACTCTTTGGTACAGAAATTTCACTAGATACCAACACTTAACGTAAATAAATAAAAACTCGGAAACTGTTTGATATTAAAAATTACATATTTTTATCTATATTATAGAACAGCACAACGATACAGGACGCTTTCAGATTGTCTTCTCTCTTTTTCAGATATCAACAGAAGTTTTCTGTTGTTTTAAAATGTTCCATCTTTCAAACTTCAAACAATTTAAAAATAATAAAGAAGGTACCTACCTACATTCTATCAATTCCAAACTATCCAAAGCTTAAAAAATGGAATATTCTTAATGTGCTGATTTCCCTAATTTTATAATATTATGCATTATTTTATATCTATAGATAAGGTAAAGCATTATATTTCAGCTGCTAGGCATGTTTATAAATATGATTTTGGCTGTAACAATGGTAAAGAATAGAGGCATCCGTTCGTCTATTGTTATTTGCTACATGTATTTAAATATATGTCCCTACACCGTGCTGAATATTTTGTGGCATCGAGCTGAATGTTTTCGAGCAATTTCACAAAAATGCAATTACACAAAATCCCGCTTCCCCCGCACAATGGTGACAGTAAAATTTAAATATTGGTGAAACTTCCAATAAAATTGGCGCGGAGCACCACTCGTGGTGAACAATTTGTAGAAATCACTAAAGTTCCGCGCGGATTCGCTCTTGGTCGTGTTACCCTAAATTAGTATGGAACTTTTCAAATTACAGGCGCGCGAAATTAGCAAACACTAGAAATTAATAAAAGTGTATCGCGTAATAAGGAAGGACGCAGATGATTACTGAAATTTGGCCACCAAAACTTCATTTTATATCTTTTAGGTATTTGTGAACTGTAACAATCCGAAAGATAACCCTTAACAAAACAAGCTGGGTCTAAATGGATCCATCCGACTATTAGATTTAAAAAAATCTATTACGGAAAAACTTTTTTATTTAATCTTTTTCCT
Source organism: Agrypnia vestita (assembly GCA_016648135.1). Taxonomy (NCBI): domain Eukaryota; kingdom Metazoa; phylum Arthropoda; class Insecta; order Trichoptera; family Phryganeidae; genus Agrypnia; species Agrypnia vestita. The sequence goes on from JADDOH010004202.1 coordinate 226,625, forward strand.
ATCTCCTGTAGGTACTCGTATTTAATCCTATTTTCCATAATTTTATTCAAAAATTGGCACAAATTAAAGCTTTAATCTAGAAGGTAAGTATTTTTATGCCCAGCATATTCCGAACTCTAATCTGGGCTTGTCCAGCCTGATCTGATTATTTGGGGTTCGTTGGTGCGAATTTTTTATCCAAAACTCGACACAATACAGCATCGCGGGTCTGGTGATTCTTATAGCCGACTTATATCCCCGACATTAAGTTTGGATTGGCAGTTTTGAGTTGCAAAGAACACCAGTAAGTGATTTGCCACACGGCTTCATTTCATCAGTCAGAAATATTGAGAAAAAAAATGCAAAAATTTGACATCGCACATGTTTGCTTAAACATTTTCGATTCATAATCAAGGCAGAAATCTACCTGTTTAGTATTATGGACTAGTTCTGTTACACCCTGTATATTCTATATGCTTATTTACTGTTGTCAAATATTATTTTATTATAGAATACATTTCAGTTCGTTGGTTTTTTAATTAGAATATCTCTAGCAGCAGATTTGAAGGTCTATCCAAAAGAAAAAAAATTAGGTGATGCCTTTTGTTTGTCTAACCTTTCAGAATACTTTTTCATGAGTATTTCATGTTCTAAGTAATAATATCTCCACTTCAAATTAATGTCGTGCACGTTGGTTAGAGTTTCGTATCTTTCTATCAATCTCTATGTTTGTCTCTAGATCAAAATCTTAACACATGTACATAGTATTGAGATTTATCTCAACTAAGCCCCGGAGATTTATCTCTGTGCATCTAACTCTATTAACACGGGTCATAATCTCTATTAAAAATGAGATTTTCTTTTATAGACAGGTAGGTATCACGAAGCAAAAATCTTCAGCTTATTTTTGTAATTAGTTGTATAGGGTCATCCAAATTCAACCGTTATTTTAAATATCATCGTATTTTATAATAATTCTGGAAAAATAATGTTATCTCACAAATTAAAAGTAGACCCTTAACTAAAATGCGTCGATACATGACTGAGCAATGCATTAGAATAGTGATAAATACAAAATTGTGAAAATTTTGCTACAGCAGTTCGTAAAGTTCGAAAAGCTTTTTGTCAATATGAAGCGCTTTTAGATAAATGATCACTCACTTATCGGAAAACAGAAACGCTCCAGCATATTATTGCTAATGCTAGTAAAGGAAACATCGCTCGTCCAATCAGACCAACTAAAAACATTTCTGCTGTAGCTGAAAGTATTACCGAGAGTCCAGATGGGTCTCAATAATTAATGCACAGCAATTAGATACTTCGTATGGCACTTTTCGCTGTATTTTGCTGGAGGTTGAGTGCTAATTATGTGTTTCTGGTCTATAGTTTGAGTGCTTTGAACTTGTATAACGTATATTTTCAGCACATTGAGTTAAGCGTCCCACAAGCCGGCAAGATAATTGAGTTATTACATTTAAAATTTCCTGGAAACATATTTTCTAATTTTGGACACAAATCAGGCCACTCAGAACATGTGTTCCAACTGGCAATTTTTTTTGAGGTAGCGTAAATGGCATGGTCTATACCAGTAGTCATAAACTGGGGCTCGCGAGTCACATGCGGTTACTTGAGTGCGGTTTTTCGACGTATGACATTGACATGAATAAAATAGTCAATATATAATATTTTCCGATTATTTTTTTTACATTGAAAATAATAAAATTATTTCTAATGATTATTAATTAAAAATTATTTTTCTCACGAAAAATGAACTTTATCATGAGGGAATTGAGAAATCGTCTTGTTTATGAGAACCTGGAATCATGAATAAAATTTAAAATAACAATACCAACCTGATTTATTCGAGCTTTCCAAGGAAATGAGAGGCCGTTGCTAACATTAAACATGACAATGTTTTAATTTCAGTAACGAACATGTACCTAATTTTAAACAATATAAAAAAGTATGAAAGGCACAAATCGTTTTTTTTTCTGAATACCTGGATTTGATCAAATTATAAAGGTAGGTTTCTTGTTAAGAAATTGAACTGTAAAAATAAATCTAAATCATTGTATTGTTAATAGTTTGCTCTTTCAATAGTGGGTATCCTTATACTACAGAAACGATATTTTACAGGTTATTTTCTCATTAAATCAGAATGTCTGCATTGAAATAAAATATAAGCACTATTTTTTATAAAATCTTTGTTTTTTAAAATTTTATAAAAAATTGAGTTTGGATCATCCATATTAGATATATATTTTACCCGCAAAACTATATTTTATGTGCATGGAGTGCAATAAAATAACATTACTAGTAGGACAATAAAATTTATACAAGCAGTTAAGCAATCGCAATTTTCTAGCCCTGCTGGCGACTTTCTAGGCCGCTGTGCAGCTATTGCTGGCCGCTACGCGGCCATAAATATTCGCTTGCTGTTTGACAGTGTGGTCGGCCAAGGTGACCGCTTCACGGCTGGTAATGGCCGCGGCCATTGATGTATACAGTAGCTGTCGGTATGGTAGATGCCAATGGCCGGCGGAACTGGCGGCTACTGCCGCTGCTAACTGCGCGTTGTCTACCTGCTGCAAAGCCATGCTATCAGCTATGGAAGCCGCTACGCGGCCGGTAATAGCTGCTGCGCGGACATTGGTGTCTAATAGATCTTATCTAAATATAATAATTTCGTTGTCAGTCGGTTCCTCACAGGAATTACAACCAGCGCACGGGCTATTTTACACGCAAGGGTCGTTATTAATTATTATGTTCCTTGATTTTTCACGTGTGTACGACTAGTTCAGATATAATTGAGACAAAAGCATTTGTAACCGATTAATAAGCCAAGCTGAGTTTTAAAATTAATATTTTCGTAAAATGTTTCTAAAACACTTAAACTTGCTTTCAAATTTATTGTCAATTGTCAATTGCCAGATAACCGTATATATTAAAAAACATATTCAATGTGGTTCTTTTTCTTTTAATCCGGAACAAACTTTTTTCTATTTCTCAAAACAAAACTTCATCACATTTTAAAAATAATATTCTAACACTAAATTTAAAGAAAGATCTGTCAAACACAATTTTATTGTAAACCAATAAAGCAAAGTCGCACAAAATCTATATATATGTATATATAGAAAATATAAAATAAAAGCGATAAACAGTATAAACGAAAAACGTCAACATTTCAAACGTTTGACACATACCGCGCATGCGCAATGGCAGCTAGAATGTAGCCACCGGATTGGCCACCACCAAAATAAAAAATGGGCGAATTCACATATTATTCTAAAACACGTATATGTTTATTGTAAACTAAAAGTAAACGTGTATAAATTTTAAATATGTACATTATTTTTATAAATGCATAGTAAATAATATTTAATGTTTATAATATTTCTACACATTAAATATTATCTGCAGATATTTTAAAACAATCTGTATTGCTCGCTACTTAATACGATTTCGGCATTTGTTTTTTTCAAGCTGGCAATGGGAATATTTGATTATTATCAGCATTTTTAGGACAATTATAATAAGGATAATGCTCTATTGAAACTTATACCAACTGAGTTTATTTAAAAGATTTATCGGTAACGGTATCTTTCGTCTGGATTAATTTTCAATACAATTATATATTTTCAATTAACAAATATATTAAAAAAATAACCTTTGGCTTTGTGAATAATAAATTTTTTGTTAAAAATAGGGGTGAATGACATTAAATATCGGAAATTGTAAAAATATTCTCAGGAAAGGTCTAGTTGTTGATTTTAGTTGTTATTTATATACGTTTTATGTGTGATAAGGATATATTTTGCATCACCCAGACGAAAAAATGATACATTCAGAATCCGATTAGACTTATTTATATGCGTATATAAAAAAAATACTGCTCCACAAATTTGTATCACATTTATATTTTTATTATTTTTAACCTTAAGTAAACGATTATTCTATGAAAAATATAGCTGTCTTGGTGATATAAATAACCCGCAATCAGTTGATCACTAGGCAAGTGCCTTGATCTGTACACCAATAAACCAGAAAATATTTGATGAAGGCGAGTAGCTATATTTATTAGCAAAATTTATTTTAAATTTTAATAAAAATAATCATTCTTGGCACTACAACCCTAGGTGGGTCTTGGCCTCCTCAATAATCTTCCTCCGTTCATCTCGGTCTAGTGTAAGCTCTCTCCAGTTCCGAAGCTCTAAAGCAGAGATGTCTTTGAGGACGTTGTCACTCCATCTTAATTTTGGCCTTCCTAAGCTCCTTCGCCCTATTGGTCTTGAGTTCAGCGGGGACTTTGGTGCTTGATGCTCGGACATTCTCTCCACATGAACCAGCCACCGAAGTCTTCCCAGTTTTATAAATTTTGTGACGTTTGGCTCTTTAAATAGAGTATAAAGCTCATTGTTGTAACGTCTGCGCCAAAGTCCATTTTCTAAAACCGGTCCGAAGATACGCCTCAAAATTTTCCTTTCAAAAACGTCCAGTGCTCACTCATTCCTCTTAGTACCCACGTCTCAGCTGCGTACGTGAGCACCGGCCTAGTAAGCGTTTTGTACACTAATATCTTAGTGTTTGTGGACAGCAGTCTGGATTTTATCTGCTTTTGTAAGCGGAAAAAACAGCGATTTGCGCTCACTATGAGCTTCTGGATCTCCTGTGTAGTATTATTGTTGAAATTGAAATATAATAATAATAATTTATTAAAATAATAAATAAACATTAAACATAACGTTGTTGGCGTACCTATATAGCTTTTAGTGATCTATTTTTAAGTGTTATTCTTTTACTAACACAGTCAAAAGGGACAAGTTCAGACCTACCCGTGTAGGATTACATCCGAACAGGCGAGAGTGTAGTCCGTTAGCTAAATAAACGAACTTATAATCTCTTTGGACGCACACTTTCGACCATCAATTATCGTACCAGTCAGGTGGTCCTTCGACGACTATTATATAGGGTTCTCAGTTCTCAGTTCTCGGAAACTCCTTCAGGAATCGCAAGGGACTAAAACTAACAACCTATGTTGTAGTATTTTTAATCTTGACTATTTAGAAAAAATCTGTTTGTAACAAAGTGTTAGTTAAATTAGTATAAACCACTACCAGATTTTAGGTCTACCAGTTTCGAGACGTACCCTTCTCTTCGTCAGGACCAACACTACACTACTATGTTCACTACACTACTATGTTCACAACACAACCATAGTATTGTTAACTTTTCACCAATATTTATCACATGCGCGTTAATCTTGTCAAGGACAAGCATGCACTGACTGGACTACAGAACAATCAGGAATCTACGAGGGAGAGAGAGTGAGAGGGGGCGGGGTCTATAGTGGGCGTAACGCAATAATAAAGGGCTGTATGGAAAATTGATTTGGTTATTCAGCGCTTCTCTAAGGTAAAAAATTTCTTAATTATTTAATTGAATTAAATTTAAAAATATTAATTAGAAACTTTTCACATTAGGGAAGCGGTGAATAATAAAGCACCTCTAATCAATAACCAAATCAATTTGATAGTGTAGTGATTGTCCTGAAAAAGAGACAGTAAGTTTTGAAAAATATATGGGGAAACGATTTATATACATATATACCATTATAACTAATATTTTGTTAAAATGCCTGCCACAAAGTGAATGCTTTAAATATGAATAAATAATACATTTTTAATGATAGATATTGCCACACTTAATTGGGCCTAGCCATTTCCTTTTATCATGATTTTGTTCAACCTTAACTGTCTGTCATCGAAAAATTTTGTTTTTAATATTTGACGCACTTTCTGATACATTATCTCTAAAATTTGACTGAGAGGCGTATAATGATGTTTTATTAATTTTAAAAACAAAATCAATAAAAAAAATTAATTATATTTCAATTACTATAATACGTTCTACGTGCCGGTGACATCTTTTGGTTTCGTATTACTTATAATAAAATTAATTATTTTTAAGTGGAACATATTTTTATATTCATTCTGTTTCAACTGTCTATATGGTTCGAAAGCTATCATCACACGCTAATCGCTTTATTCTCCTTCAGTACTCACTCGAAACATTTTTCGAGTTCACAATTTACAATAGAAACAGAGCAGAAAAGGTCTGCCATCGAGACTAAACAACGCGTTCAAATAACGTCGCCCTCGCAGGGGTGGAAATCTGTGCCGACTTTCACTTTTCCCCTGGCGCTGAAATAATACTAATAACAACGGTAATATTGTGACTTCCGGGACTTCCTGTCGCGATACGTTACACCCGCAGCTATTAGTGAAACGTTACTTCTACTAAATGGACCTGTCCGGATGAAAAATCGTTTCCCCATTTGACGGCGGAGCGATACTACAATCGCGTGCTGTGATCTAGGGGCGCGTCCCTCCCCTGCCGGGCCAGGCCGGCTCGGACGACCATTTCTCTCCCACACGATCCGGACGCAATTAGACTTAGCAATCTCCTCGACTCCTTGCTCGCGAGCTCTGAGCTGCAAGATGGATAAAGGAACCCTCTCTTTCATCATATAAAATCTCCTGCAGTCATCTATATTAAAGTGCGGTGATCCGTGGGTAGAGATTGCCTCGAGAACACAAATCCTCGTGTTCACATTGAATGCATGTGGGCGGAAGACATTTTAATATTTTCTCCATAAAATTGGACTGAGTGGCTTACGCCGGTAAATCTGATGATATTTTGTCACATCGTATTTTACGATCTTTAGAGTACTTGTACCAATTTTTGAGAACAAGGCATTATTTCTTAATAAAATTTACTTGTAACCACTTTAATTCATATATCTATCCTACCGATTCCGAAAATTAACATTTTTTTAAATAAGTCTAATAATATTTTAAAATATTTTTATTAATTTCGATTCATTTCCTATATTAATAGTTCTTTTTGAAAATTGGTTTTATATTTATTTAAATATCTAGTTTTTTTTAAATTAAATTTACATTAACAAAAAATTTTATGTTTAGAATATTAGTATCATGATCATCGAAATTGGTCTAATAAATGCAAGGTTAAAAGTATAATTTCTTATTAAATTCAATAAATTATTATTCATTTGAAAAAACTAATAAAATTTGTATGAACTGCATGTATTAATTTTGACGTCTACCGACTTCGCTATGGCCAGACGTTAAAATACAGTGTCTTCTCATACTACTAGACTAACCGTTTTTTGAAATAGTTATTGAATAAATTATATACTTATTTATTAATAAATTATTTTTCAATGAATGAATAAATGTGTTTTATATTCAATTATATATTTAAAAAAAGAGACACATCATAATACCCTGGCATTAAATATTTTTTCTTTTTTGTGAATACAGCTAGGCTTAAGAAAATCACATAAATGTGTTGTGACCTCACCTATGAAAAGCCAATGTCATGCCCACTAAACTAGAGGTTCGCCAATATTTTCAATTACATCTTACAATATGACAGCCGACTGGGGGCGTAACTAAGATGCCACAGCACTCGCTTAGTATGTGAGAGCTACAAGGATAAATGCCCGGCGCCTTCAATATCGATTAAAAATGAAGGTGAAGAAAATCACACGAGGTAAAAAAGTTCCAACACAATTTTTTTAACTTTTAGTGGGTGAGTGCAAAAAAATATGTATTGTGATTAAAAATTTGGAAAACATATTTGATGGAATGTTGTCTGTCTGCGTATATTTTATGATATTATGCTTTCGGAGCTTGTGGTCCAGAGCAGTCCATGATTATTTTTTTCGTGAAGTTTTTTCTTAAACATTAATCTAGGCTTTTGTAATTGTAAGTACGCAGATCGAGAATAAAATCTTCAGAATTTTTAAAAGCAATGACACTTTATCTTATTTTAAATGTTCGTTTTATACCGTGTACTACATTAATTTATACATATAAGGAATTTCAGAATCTTATTAGTTTTCTCAATAATAGGGTAAAATGTACCAAGTACGATTGGAAAGCCGATGTACCAAATGAAATACTTAATGTATTTAGTCATTTTAAGTAAAATAACATTTTTAATTTTTGTGTTTACATGCAATTTTTTGCCTTTTTTTAACGTTTTTAGACGCATCTGGCCAATGAGATATACCGATGCATACACAGCAATACTCGTGAACTACCAGCAATAGCTTAAGTAATCTGACTTTCTTTTCTATTTATTTATTTATACAGCAGAAACAGAACAATGATTTTTATAATTAATTAAACATATGTCATTACATTTTAATTTTAAATTATAAACCCATTGTGTGATCCAATAGCTCGAGTTAATTTTTCCGACTTAGAGGCGATTTTTTCAACTTCTTATGTCTAATAACCAGGTGTCTCCCTAGAAAAAAGTATCACTCGATTGACTATACTATGTATAATTTGATTAATCATTGAAGCTTGTAATGGGAAAACTCGGCATTACTCCGTGCATTTCAAGCGCAATCGTAATATAGATTCAATCCTAATTTATATTGTATTTTCTTTTATGTATGTATGTATTTTCCTTGAATTTTCTCCGCTGCCGAGGGTAAGGCTGAGAAACGAAGGCTTTCACAAAACGTAATTCTTCTGATATGCATGCGTCATCTCGCACCCCACATACACACATACACATGACAAGATAATTGCATATATCAGAAAATAATTTGCATGCCTTTGTAAAAAAAAGTTAAACATATGTTCTCTTATACGCAGTTCAAAATTCAATGAGACTCAATATGTAATAAAGCAGTGTACAGGCAATATAACCAGGTTTGAGTCCCGTTAGTAAAGTATACGTTTTATAAGGATGGCATTCATATATAATCGTCGACAATATTTGTCACCAACAAATTCAATGTACTTTAGCTTTGATTTCAAATCAAAGTCGAGGTCATGCAGTCTCACGTTCCAACCAATAACAGAACGACGGTTACTTATATACTAGCTGATTGGCCCGGCTTCGCTCGGGACCATAATTTAGAAAGCATAGAATTGTGTTGACGTCTCTTTTTTGCTAGTTTCGGCATCTGTGATTGGAACCATCTTCGCTTTACCAAAACATCAATAGATATTTTAGCGCACAATCATAACACCCTAGAGAGAACCTTTCAAAACTTTCTAGAGCATTCCGAAATCTTATAGAACTTTCTGGAATATTCTAGAACTTTACCTTTCCAGAACCTTCTAGAGCATGATAATTATTTCTGGAACCTCTAGACCAACCGGCGTACTCCCCCACTCAGTTTGAAATCTAATAGATCTTTCTGATAGCTTGTAGAACTTTCTCCTTCCTTTTTAAAGAATTCTCGAACCCTCTAGAACTTTCCGGAACCTTTTAAACTCACCGTCATACTCCGCAATTCAGTTAGAACCTTATAGAACTTTCTGAAACTTTATCCATCCAGAACTTTCTAGAGCATTCTGGAACCTTATTTTAATCTTCTGGAACCTTCTAGAAACCGACTCACTCCGCCACTCAGTTTGGAACCTTTTAGAAAGTTTTTGAATTTTGTCTTTCCAGAACCTACAAAAGCATTCGAGAACCTTCATGAACGTTATGAAACTTTCTAGACCCCCAGACACACTCCTCCTCACTGTTTGTAACGTTGGAAAACTTTCTTTTGAAGAATAAAGAATCTTCTAAAACGTTCTCTTTCCAGAATATTCTAGAACTTTTTCAAACCTTCTGGAACTTTCTGCAGTCACCGACACACTCCGCCACTTGGTTTCGAACCTTATAGAACATTCTAAAATCTTCTAGAACATTCTCCTTTCAGAATTTTCCGGAGCTTTATCTAACGTTCTAGAATCTTTTGGTCTCACTGACATACTCCGTACTCAATTTACAACCTTATAGAACATTTGTGAATACTCTAGAACGTTGTCTTTCCAGAACTTTTTACAGCTTTATCGAATGTTCTGGACTCGCCGACACACTCCGCCACTCAGTTTGGAACCTTATAAAACCTTCTTGAACGATGTGACACCAAGGGCTATCTACCACCATAACCACCAGGGGGTGGTATCGTCTGGTTGTGGAGAAAACTTGGCGGATAGGGAAACACGGGTTTCTTTTTATATATATATATATATTGATTTAAGTAATGCGTATTATACACCAACTGTATTCAATGTATTCAAATTTCATCCTTATGCAGCGGTGATTCTACACTTTATTTTTTATAAGTGATTGATCCAATTCATTTTCTGTTGAATTAATATATTTTAAATGAAAATAAATTCGTTTAACGTCTACGTTAAATAGATAAAAATGAACTGTAGATCTCTAATGCTTTTTTATCTTTTACATTTTAATTTATTTATATTGTGACGCACAGGCGGCTCTCAGTCCTCCTGATACGGCACAACCAGCATAGCTCAATCAGAAAGCAAGAGAATGTAGATTCTTAATCTTGCCTCGCGTATTTAACCATCCAAAAGCAAACAATTCAATGCCGTACTCTGATTTTATTAGGGGGATTTTGCAATTCAAAAAAAATGTCAATTGATACTAAATAAAATGTATTAAAATGAATTAGAAATAATATACGGCGGCCCATTGACAAATTTATTAGCAATGGAACTGGGTAATTGCTCTTTTTAACAATAACTAGCTGTACCCCATAAAAAATTAAGGTCCTTTTTCATGTCCGTTCCTTAGTAATAAGTACTTATTTATAAAAAAAATATTTTAAAAAAATAGAAAAAAAGAAAAAAATAGTAATATATATATATATATAGAAGTTACGGACGTTTATTACAATACTAAAGTGTTCAACACTACAAACGGGGGACATATCGATTTCGGTCAAATCGGCACGTTCAATTTAACTTGAATATCAAATTTTCATTTGCTGCATTTACTTATTCATTCATTCATTACTTCAATTCATTCATTACTTTCATTTACTGCAATCTATCATCTCAAACTTGGCATTTCTTCGTTCGAGTCTTCTATCGCCTTACTCCAAGCGGTCTGGCTCAACTCGTACCCACTACCTTGTGGCACGGCGACCCGCAGCGGAACACGCTTATGAGAGCCGCAGCCGCAGGCTCCAGTTTAAAATTCTATATCTCAGTGCATTTGCGCCGTCTTGCCTCGTCTACCTTTGTCGCACGGAAATGATATTATATAATTCCAAAATATAATTAAAATATAATTAAAATATAATTATATATTTTAATTATATTTTAATTATACATTGGAATTATATAATATAATCCAAAATATAATTAAAATGCGGTGGTCCTGTGCAAATAAAAGCCACACTCTAAAAATATTCCATAAAAAAAATTACGGTTACTATTAAATTAAATCAATATTGCCATCTTCTCCAAGACGACCTCAATTCCCTTCAACAATGGAGCACTCAAAATGATCTCTACTTCAATATCGGCAAGTGCAACTCAATATCCTTTACCAAAAAACATAGACCCGTATCATTTTTTTACAGCATCAATGCAACCAAATTCCTTATCATTTATTAATGACTTGGGAATCATCTTCGACCGATCTGACCGATGTTGACGATATCGCAAAACGAGCCTCCAAAACTCTTGGTTTTGTTCTCAGAACAACGAAAGAATTCTCTGATACTTCAGTGTCAATTACTATGTACAAATCCTTAATTAAAAGCTAGTTAGAAATCTCTTCAACAATCTGGTCACCCAATTACGATATTCACAATAATAGAGTAGAAAAAATTAAAAAAAAAAACTTAAATCTTAGACATATCGACAAGGTCTAAGTGATTCACTTGATACTAGGGATGGGCGTTGAATGGACGGACTAGTTGAAATCAACCGTTGACGTTGCGTCGATGCGTCAACGGTTTACGTTTATCGCATGGACTAGTTGAATTCGTAGACGGTAGACGGCGGACGCCGTGGACGGTGAACGATTCGAGATTCAACGTAGTGCAAAGCAACGAGCGAGAGCAAGACAAAACGTCTCCGTTTATTTCTCTCTCATCTCTCGCTGTCGATTTGTAGACGCCATAGACGTCATAGACAGCTCGATGGGTAATTTCATTTCAACTCTAAAGTACACGACCATAGAGTGCAGATCTGTGTACACGAACTATGACAGAGGCTTGAAATTTGAATGCATGCGTACGGTGAGATAGGCTTAATAAGCTATTATTTATTATTTTTTACTTGATTTTTGCGATGTGCACGTGCGACGTTTCGGTGAATTCCCAATTTTGCGCTGTATAAAATAAAACAATTCTGTTTAATTATTTTATTTTTTATTGAACTAATATTTTACTCCTTACCCTGATATTGTTGTGTATACCTACTTCTTTCTTTATTATATATAGAAGGAAGTATATAAAACAATATGCAAAAGCCTATAATGTGCGTAAACAAATAAATAATAAAATATTTATTTTTACATATAAGCACAAGTAGCGGTTTTACTTTCCCCGAAACTATATTCCTTCGAACTTCTTTCAATTTAAAAAATTAACGTAATAAAAATAGCCAACGGTTGAGCCGTCGAGCAGCGTCGCGTCGAACCGTAGACAGTTGACCATCGTCCCGATGTTTAGATGGAACGTCCGCGTAACGAAGTTGACGCCTCAATCGAAGTTGATCGTCTCGTCGATGGACGGAGGTGGACGGTCTCGTTTCGTCGACGGTAAATACGCCGACGACCCATCATTACTTGATACATACAACAAGAGACTCAAAAATTTTCATCTTATCTTATTAAACAAAAGAAGAAATATTACAGACCTAATGACTCTACAAAATAGTCAATAACAAACTAGATACCCCCTCAATACTATCAAAATATACATTAATATTCCTGTCCGATCAATGAGGTCTTTAAGCCTCTTACACACTAAATTTTACAATACCAATCTAGGCAATTTCTCTCCTCTACCTAGAATGATCAACCAATTTAACGAGATATCGTCCAGAGACTGTAAACTTGACATATTCT